>JADANN010000288.1:0-132626 GCA_018806985.1 Angiostrongylus vasorum
TCGGGACTTTCTCCGCACGGTTACTTTAGCATTAGACCTAATAGAATTGCAAATCAACACTAACCCACACACTATTCTCCTCCAGAGGCGGTCCTCCAAATACTGAGCACAATAGTTTTCCTTCTTCTCGCACTTCTTCCAGTTGGCGAACATCTGGTTTTGTTTACTTCGTAGACAGGTGCGTAGTACTCTCAATTCGATGTCCAGTACTCGGTGGCTATCCTCTGGCAGTCCGAATATTTCGTGTAGTCGTTTTCGTTTTATGAATTTTGGAACGACTTGGTGTTTCAAGCAGTAAACGCAAACGTGATGGAGTCCTTCGACGTCACCGCCCTCTATACAAAGGTGTCGAATGACTCCGCTATGCAACCCATCCACGAGCTCCTTATACAACATGAAGGAGCAGTAAACATTTATGGCTTCTCGAATCAGCAGTTGATGACACTGTTAAAGGAGTGCCTAAACTACTCAATCTTCAGATGGTCCGGGAGGTATTACGCACAAACGAGAGGGCTGGCAATGGGACAACGACTGGCACCAAGCCTTGCCATTGCATTCATGTCTAAGGTGGAAGCACCAGTAATCGATCGCAGGCCGTTACTCTACTGTACATATTAGATGACTGCTTGGTCATTTGTTCAACACAAGAGGAAATAGACAAATGTTTCGAGTTGTTTAACGAATAGTCAGAGTATATCAAGTTTACCCTAAAGAAACCGAAAGAAAACTAGCTTCCATTTCCTGAATGTCCCAAATTAATTTACCAGAATGCGGCTACGTTACGAAATGGTATCGAAAGCCAAGTAGTAAAAACATCTTGGTTCATTACCTCTCCTCTCACCCTCTCACACGAAAAGGGCGCTTGTGAGAAACATGTTTCGAACAGCTACCAGCGTGTGCACAGGAAAGGAGCAGAGCGAGGAGTCCCGGAACTTGGCGCGCCAAATAGCCAATTTTAATGGCTACGAAACTGTAGGTCGGGATAGGTGTAGAGGAAACCACAGGCCCCCCAAACGATAACTCTAGCGATAAAAAGGTCCCGTTTATCCTGCCCTTCATTTCAAATGAAGTAAGTGCAGCTATAAAACACTGTTTAAGAAGGGCCGGTCTGGAGAATTCGGCAACGATAACTGAAATTTCCACCGAGTAATCTAAGACGCCAACTAGTTCGTAACCGCCTATACGACCGCCTATGTGCAACGCAAAATTGTATAATTTGTCCCAATGGTAGAGACGGTGACTGCATGAGTTAAGGTACAGTTTATCTGATCTCTTGTAAAGCGTGCGGGGGACGAATACGTTGGCGAAGCGGGTAGACCACTCTGCATTCGTATAAAAGAACACCTAGTCGGCATACGTAAACCAAATACTCCACTAGGCACGCATAGGACGCAGAGACATAACGGGGAAGATTTTAAAGTACGGGTTACGATCCTCGCGCAGGAATCGAGAACACAAGCGCGCAAAATTCTCGAGGCATTCTGGATCAGTTCCACAAATCCGAAAATGAACCGCAGGGAAGAATGCCTCATTATCACGCCTGATATTGGGCAGTATATAAGCCTGTTATTCCGATGAGATGGGTACATTACGATTCCGTGTGAACTCTGTGCGGTTGGTCTCCTCGTGAAATATTTAGTGGAAGACTCATAGAAAGCGGTGAATGTGCAAAGACTCTGTGTTCAATGTGATTAAAATATTGTTTCAACATTTTCTCTGTTTGGTTATGGAGGCGTTTGACCGTGTAGATCGCAGTCAACTTGACCTTTCCAGGCTCTGAGGAAGGCGAAATCCGCCGAAACGTCAGCTTGTACGTAAATAAAGAAATGAAATAACACCTCGTGTTTGCTAAACAGAAGCAGAAAGAGTTATTCAATCAATGCCGAGGTTAATAGAAAGTCGGACGTGGGAGTTACAAACACATTTTTACAACAATATGGAAGTGCTACCACAGCTATGCTGAGATATGCAAGACTCCATACCGCAGGTATCTACGGTGGGGAACGAATGCGCTATTACCTTTTCCGGGGGAAAACGCGTTCACCATACCATGCGTCCTTCGTTTTTGCCTGTCTCTGAGCTATTTCTACCGATCAGTATCATCAGCACTCACCCGTCAACGGGATTGATCTGGGGAGCCTGCATCGGCATTGAACCCAGTTAAGTTGAGGCTGTAGTTGAAACCACATTGTTTATTTTTTATTTTCTATTCCATGTATTCTCTACAACTTTTGCGGCAGGGTATGGAAGAAAAATATGGTAGTGCTTTGCAACTTAAAATGTGTTTGTCTGAGTATTTTCTAGATACGCACATTCCGCATAATAAGTGCGATTCACTGCATCAATTTGTGTCGAAATTAGAATGAAAAATTTTCGATCAAATTATCATTCCAAGAACTCGTTCAAGAAGTTTTTGTGTGTTTCAAAGCACAAACAGAACTTTTCCCGCCTTGACGCTCTACATAATATCTGCATGGGTAAACCACCGATTGCTTACGAGAAGTCTTGGGAAAGGCTTCTGCGGACCAAAATTAACCACCAGATAAAAATGACTCTTATATGGCTCATGTCGTCCACTCGGACAGTGGTGCATGGACACGATGCTGTCCATGTGGCCGGCAATGGGTGGTTTAATATTGTATGTCTTTATTTCTAGCATTGTTCATGTTCACTAATAGAAGGGTCGCTTTTGCCACGACAATTCATTCCTGTAGCACCCCTATACGCTTGCATCCATGAATATCCTTTGATGTATTTGTTCAGCGTTTCACTTATTTCGTGCAATACTGGACCACTTTGCAGAAACCTTTTAACGATTGTTAGTGTAACTCCTTCCTTTCTATGATATTCTATTATAATCGCATAGTGACCATGTTTGCCCTTATACTGTTTCTAAGTAGGTTGAACTTGTTACGTCGTTGCGGTTGAACCAATGTTGTTCATATAAAGGTTATATTACCAGAATTTGAGGTTAACGGTGTGGTAAGCTTTAAAAAAACCCGCGTTGCAATTCGTATAATACATTTCTTACTGCATCAGCCCATTCCGTACTCCACTGCACAGAACAGTACATGCCACGCATTGACAGACTCAACAAGTCTACTAACTGAGTACTACGCAGGACACCACTAACCACTATGCTACACGCCATCTTGGATGACGTTTGCAAAATAATGAAGCAATGTGACTAATCAAAGACACGGAGGCGATTTTTGAGTTTGGATATCTCTAGATATTTGAAAGAAGTGCTCCCTACAAGACAAGATAACCGTTTCATTTTATTATTAGATTATTCGATTTCTAAGTAACTTTTGCAACAATATTGTTTATTCATCTACAGGATTACCAAGTAAAATCAAAGGTAAGATAGAAATACGATGTGCCAATTTGAGATCAAACAGATCGGACGAACACAAGAAGAAGAAAAAAAAGAATGGAAAAGAATTACTTCTGTGATGGGGAAATTGTGGTGACAGTGGTCACTTTATAATTTGGACGAAGGATTTGCTTAAATAGTGACAAAACGGCACGGCGATAGTCGTGAATAAAATACATGATGCCAATTGGATCGATCACTGACACCAGAGTCAACGAAATCGGCACTAATGCTGACCAGCTGAAACGAGCAACATCATCCACCGTAATCCGTCTTCCATAGTTTTTTTTGTGCAATATTATAAAGAGCTAGTCATTCTAAAATAAACGGAGGATAAACGTGAACCAAAAAGCGACCTCCTGTTTCCCACTGGTAGATAGGTCGTGAAACAAAAATTTACCGTGTGCGACGAAGCTCACAGTTCTAGTAAAACACATGGAAGTATAGTACGCTTCCAACTCAGGGAACTAACAACAAGGTTCGTTTCTAACTGAAATTTTGCTTTAGTGAACATATCTGCTCCTCATCCTGTTGTAGGGACAACTCTGACCCCATCGAAAGCACCAACTAAATGGGAAGTACATGCGATGTGTTTGGGAGCCGCCTGCAACAAATGAGCCCTACATTCGACCCGGAAGAGTGTGGTCTCCCTTAGTTTGGGTATCAGGTGCTAAACACAGTGAAATAAATTGGCCTCATTCCCTTAGAGGCCATGAAAGAAATTTCGTTATAGTACATCGTTTTCCAAAATGTGGAGAAGCCGAGATGATGATCTGTGGTGAAAGTCACCGTCCACATGTACGCAGTCTCTCCTTATATAACCTGATGACCCAGCCCGTGAAATTGTGAAAGTTAACCGCAATGCCATCGGACTGACCAAGACAAGAAGAAGCCACTTATTTAACACCTTTCAAGATATAGGGAAAAGAAATACTTTTTAAAAACCTTCGAATAAAGAAGTCTTCCGAGTTGCTGCCCTCCTCAACACGAGTTTGGCCATGAACAACCATTCTTTCAAACAACTATTGGAATAATACCGACTCTAATAATCCTAGTCATCAGCGCACCACCATGCTATAGCGATGACGAGGTCGAATCGCTCTTTGCAGAGTAGAACAGCTCTACAGAGAAGACCACACCCTCTTTAAAGTCATTGCTAGCGATTTCAACATTAAGGTTGAAACCAGGAGAATATTTGAAAAATTGTCGCGTTACAAACGGCGTATAAAAATAGATCGGACGGGTTGAGTGAGTGTCTGAATTCATCGTAGCGACAAATATCATGCACCGATGCCGGTGTTCTCCCATAAGTTTCCACAGCGTCAGGACATCGCTTCATTAGCAAAATGTTCTTTTCTGCAGAAAAATGAGAAAAGGTCGCATACTTCGAGGAGTGATTTCTTTACTAGTCGGCTTTCAGGAAAATGCCAGTTTCCAAAACATCAATGAAGGATACGACTGAATTACTCAACATTTTGGCGCTAGTGCTGCGAAAATCGGAAGTTTGAAACTCGCCAAAATACGCCCGTCTTCAAGAATATTCGAACTAACAAGCCAAAATGACATCGTACGAACAGAGGGCAATCGCCAACTCACGTACGAACTTGCGAGGTGAAGGCACTCTAATCCAACGAGTTGCGAGAAGCCCATGAGAAAATCACATACGATTACCAAACTGATCTCTTCAGCAGTCACATCTTACTGTTTTCGTACAAAGTTAAGCAGGATGGATATGTCGCCCAACCGCTTCTTCCTTCTGAAATCAGATATGCTAACTCACTGACGAAAGACCGTGCAGCACTAGTCAAGACTGGATTTATTCTAAACAAATGAAGAGTCTTCCGCCTTTCTTTATCAACACACTGGATATTCTTTACACACGTTGCTTGCAAAATGCAAGATTTCTGCATTGACCGAGGACCGGCAAAACCATGCTGTTGTATAAGAAAGGAGATCTATAAGACATTAGCAGCTATTGCCCTATACAAGCCATAATGTCCAGAACTAAGGGACTGACGCGTAAGAGGGCAGTATATGCAAAAGAGCGGTTAGTGACTAAATCTCACGTATTTTAAGTTCACACTGGGACAACACCGACTTGCCACTTAGAAGGCCCTTTGGAGAAAGTGGAACTTGTTCTTGTTCGTAAGAAGGAAACCTCTATAATTAGCTGGCCAGCGTTCGAGTTCCATTAAGATTAACGGGATAACAAGCCGTATACGTGGCTTGGTAGCAGTTCTGATGGGTATGATAGCAGTTGCACGTATTTTCATTCACACATAT
The DNA here is from genome assembly GCA_018806985.1 of Angiostrongylus vasorum. Classification (NCBI taxonomy): domain Eukaryota; kingdom Metazoa; phylum Nematoda; class Chromadorea; order Rhabditida; family Metastrongylidae; genus Angiostrongylus; species Angiostrongylus vasorum. Next base: position 5,660 of record JADANN010000288.1, read on the forward strand.
CGAACATAATTTCTTATCAAATGAGAAAAGACTAGCTAAATTCCAACACAAACTCACGCGTTGCCGCTGTAACCGAAAATAACAACTGCAAATAACCCAAATCTTGGCATGTACGACAGGAGAAAAGGAGTGGCCGCCTGAAGTAGAACGTAATTTAACTCCCTTTTTTCTCTTTTGAGTCCTTAACTCAAATCAATTAACTATTTTAACAAATTTTACTAGAATAAAATGAAACATCTAGTGAGCAAGTCAGCTATTTCGTTTATTTTCCCACTAGTCCCACACTGTCAATTAATCGCCAGAACTTTCTTGATTCGTTCCGTTCATGTACAATAACAGCTTGCTAAACACTCCTTGCTCAGTTCACTAGTTGCTGTCGAAGCCAGATTATTATTATTTTTATTTTGTTGCTACCATTATCATTATTATTACATAACCTGTCATTGCATCAATTCGTTTCTTCGCACTCATCGTCTACAAGGGTCTTCGAACATTCCGTGTGTTGTTCCGGCTACTGCTTAAAGATTTCATCTTCTCTATGAATGGCTTAGAATGCTGATCTTCTCGCAATTTTGGAGATAGCCGTGATAAGGCATTCCACATGGATTGAAGGGGAATGGATGATTAAAGGGAGTGGAATAGAACCTTGTCTTGACTGTTCATCATGTCGAGTTCTTAGCCCAGGTACACACATTTGAAGCAAGCGGAGGAATCCATTCGAATAAATAAACTTCATAAATGAAGTTGCCTTCATACGCAACCGTTTTTTTGGCGTTTAGGCGATGTCCTGTCTTTCAAAACCAACAGACGAAATTGATAGCCACTTGTTTTGTCTCGGTAATGTTCAGTGCTTTATAAATGAGATATTCAGCAATATGAAGATAACCTACACCGCAACCGGTTCGGTCATTCTTACGCCTGTCTTATCCCATTCAATTTTTTGCAGGTGTTCTGGCTTCAAATTTTCGTATATTTTAAGTCGCTCATATTTTGAGCAGCGGATCTTCGGCTGCACACAACTTCCACGACCATTTCTGTGTACAAGTTGTGTTCAAGACAATTTAAAAGTTGACAAAGGTGGCGCAGAGCTAGCTCTTGTGCTCTCGCTGTACTCCAACGGGTTTCTTTCTCGAACGGTTGCTAAATATTGTAATGATTAATTTTTCCCGTTTTTCGCATACCTTTCTCCAATGTCCTGTCAACTTCGTCGAAAAGCTTCTCTAAAGGAGATTTTGTAGATGACAAGCATTAACCAGATGGGTAAGCAGTTCTTACGTTCTTCTAGTGAAACAAAAAGTCTCGTCAGCTTCCTCACTAGGTAGCACCATCGCATTCTAACTTCTTCTTAGAAGTTAAAAATTTTGCGCTAGAAATTATTTCGCGTTTTTGGACTAACGATTCGCGACTAATAATCGAAATTCCAGTGGTGCAATCACATGCAAATCTATCTGCGCTTTGTTAAAAGCAATAGTGTATGAAGTACAGTGACTAGATGAAATGGTTGTTCTGAAATTAAAGTACCAGTTAATGTCATTTTTACTGATAATTTCTTGGGCTTTGCATTCCTTCGCGGTCGGAAAATTGGTACCAGACCTGTGTAGAAGGCTAGCAGCACCGGCTCGGTGCACCGCTAGGCCACCGCCAGTTAATGTGTCGCACAGACATGCGTTCAGTCACCTCTAACAATGTTTAGTGAAGTCAAGTGCGTGACACATCTCTCAGGGATTAGTCAACGCCATAAGCTTTATCGTTCTTTATCTTTTATGTGTTGCCAGTAGCTTCCACTCCGCATGATCTGCTATCATATACCATTCATTACTCACGTTATGAACTTCTGCTCCGTAGAGCTAAACTGTGATGTAAATGATGTTTTTGACGAACTTTAAAGGCTAAAGTTCCAGATATTCTTCATCATCCATCTTTGTCATCCTTTATTATCGAGGCATAGCACTTTCATCTCTTTCTACGAATTTAAAGCAGGTAGTGGTCCAGCGCAAAAGGTTTAGGGAGCATTAATGAGGCATGGAGACAAACAAATGTTAACGGCTACAAGGTTGGCCTGAAGAATTTCTCCGTAGCCACTTCTCTCTTGGTTATGAGCATTTTTGTTCATTCTTTCTGCTGCAAACGACGATGAATTTAAAGGTTTGGTGGAAGCAAATGCACGCGAACTGTTTGAAAACTTGCAGAAGAAATCGGCGCAATCAATTCCATTGTTTCGAAGCACCTAGAAAATTGGAAAGGAGAAAAAACTCGATAAAACGATGCCTCACGAAATAAGTGGCAGTCAAATAGACCACCATCTTGAGAAAATGTCGGCGCTTATTCTGGGTAACCAGAACCTCTATTTCTCGAGCATATTGTAACGGAATCCACTTCGATAACCGGTGATGATCGGCTTCGTAGGTGACCGCGACTATGCTCCATAGCATCCACTAAAGCCGAATTTATCGCTGAATCCGTCAGAGCTTCGTGAACCGTGATGGTACCATTGCTGCAAGAAACTACGTCAAACGAGTCGACGAAATGCGTCATAAACTTTAACAGCTGCTCCCGTATCTGTTAACGGAAATGGACCAATCCTTCTCCACAAGATGGCGCGGCCACGTGTCCCGCAATCAACACTGCGGAGGCGGGACCAACTCAGCAACAAAGTCCTGCCTTATCCACCATGCTTGCTAGGCCTTTCGTGTAGCGGTCACCACTTCTTCAAACATCCCAACAACCTTCTATGCAAAAATTTCCCAGAAACCAAGCCGAGGCAAAAATGGCCTTCACGGACTTCACCGGACTCAGAAAATTGGAATATTATGAAACCTGTTTCTAGTTCGCAAAAGGGATGTAGATTTCAATGCGTTTTATCTGTGTTAATTACGCATATTCTTAGGTGAGATGTGGCGATTTTTTTATTTTATACGAGCTTTCTTTGTATCCACCGTGCGGATTTCCAGCACTCCTCACATTCACCTCGTTTCTTCGCATATGTCATCCACAAAGGCCTTCCAACTTCTATGGAGGCTTCGGCTGTTCCTTGAGAACAGTTATTTCATCTTTAATGTCGTAGATTGGTGATCAGTTCGTTTCTCCTTCGAGTCCTGAGATAGCCGGTTTAGAGCTTTCCTACCTGTATTGCAGACAGCGATTTCTTTCCGAACAGGTCGGGTACGAATTTCCAACCCTCAAGGGATGAGAGCCCTGATGGGCTTAGGGCGGGATGCAACCAGAACCGTGCTTGTGATGACCTCCTCACTATCACTGTGCTATCCGCCTCTTGAGACGCATCTGCTCAAAAAATATAGGCTGGACTCTGTCATTCGTTTGCGACCCACTTATTTATTTAAATAAACCACTTCGTAGATGATTAACAGGAAGTGGTTGATAAAACCAGTACTCAAGTTCTAAAAATGCAACGAACCTTAAGCAAGCTCGCTTTTCTAAGAACGCCGGGCAGTGGCGCCCCATATAGTTTTAGTATACATAATTGTTTAAGAATGTACCGATTCACTCAGTTCGTCTGTTCCAAGCTTCCCTGCTCTTTATGGTATAAAATAATGATTCTTTGGAGATATTCGTCTTACCTGGAATACGAGCGCTTTCATGAGCTGTGTTTGAAGTGCTCTTGTCTTCCTACTCATCGCCATTTTTCGTAACGTCCGCACGATTTTCACACCGTAGAATAACATCAAGATGAGTGATAACAACATCATCGACATCATAACAACCACGCCAACGGTTGCTTTCCAATAGATGATCGTCTGCTCGTTGACCTTCTCCTTGAAAGAAGAATGGCTACGCGATGTGTTGAAAACAAATGAAGATGGTGATAGAAAAAAGTCAGATAACAACAATACCCACAAAAGGGAAATACACAAAAGAGTGACAAATCGTCGATGTTCCTGTTGAATCTCTGCAGTACGGCTGTTCTTGCGTAATTCACATACTCGTCGGTGACAGCAAAACAGTAGAAGGTGATGAACATGTAAGTGAACGACCATAGTAGAACGCCAGCTATCCATATCACTTTATAGCGCTTCTTCTTCAGAAGATAGACCAGATCCTGCCTGAATCATATAAGCATTGGCAAGATAAATGCTGATTAAGACAGGAGGTAACGAATGACGTCGTTTTTTTTATTTTACAATACTGAAAACGTACTGAAGACAAAACTACGGTACGCCATTTTCCTCACCCATTCTAACAGCCGTTCCTCAAATCACCTCTGCTTAGAGTTCTTTTCTAATGATCAATCCTTTGCAGAAGAAAAAGTGGAAAAAACAGGCAAAACTTGTTCTGTTCGAAAAACCAACTAAACCTATTTTTTTAAGTACCCAAAAAAAGGAGAAAGTAGACATGAAATTTTATCAACCATATTTGCTTTTACAGTAACATACCGGACCGTGCTACCGTGCTGCCGTAATCCAAAAATTTGTGGTTTTCTGTACAACGTTTTAGTCGACTTTGATGCGTTATGTGTTTAAATTAAGATCCTTGCAATAATCTACTATCGAAGTCGCAGAGGAAGAACTTTGGCGAGTCACGCCCCATATTCCATGATCGAAAATGCTTCTGATTGCTGTTATCGAGTGAATGACTCAATTTATTCCTCACATAAATGATGCTCAACAACGACAGCCACTTTTGATCAACTGTCTTCAGCTCTTTTAGGTTTGTAGATACTTAAACACTGGCAGCAATTCATTCTGCTTCGTACGGAACTCGATTTTAGATTAACCTTCAAAGGAGTTATTTTCGAGTTTTCATTTCGTTCATCTCGAAAGTTTTCCTACAGCTACCGTAAAAACTGAGCTTGATTAGAGCCTGTTATTAATAATTACTACTTTTTCTGGTTTGCTGAGCTGATACGAAGTTGTTCTGTGAAGTTTTTATTGAAAGCTTTGGCGCTTGTTCCTCTTCAGATCCGCGTGCCATGTGCTATGTGTCAGCTAACGAAATACCGACTGCTGCAGGAAGCACTTGCGCCAAAACATTCACCAATATCACAAGGGAATAGATCGACATCCATGCTGTATGTAGAGACAGTCTTATGTGAAGTCCAGTATTTGAACGGTGCTCGCTATACTGGATTCGACCTGATGCGACAACGACCGGCTGTGGACAATCGACTCGGAGAAACGCGGTTTTGAAGATCGGGAAGGCGTCGCACCGTAAGACGAATAGAAATTTCCTAGGTCAATTTGGGGTGAGGTTAATAATCTTAAAAATATCTTTCATAATAAAGCTTCTTTTGCTAGTGTATTCGTTAAGTCACTGGTTGAATTATTGTTTAGTGAATACATTGTTCTTCGATCAAGCTCACCTGCATACAATGAGGTATCTGTAGATGAACTGTAGCGTAAGGATAGCCGTATTCATACCATACATTCCAATGAAAAACAAAGACATAGTAAGCCCAATGTTTTGTGGCTGCCGACAATACCATCACTGTACGCCATGTAAGTGTGCCCGTGCAAGAAAGTAGTCTAGAACACAAACTCTTTGTAATAAAACGACAGCTAATTTATTGGAACTTCGCATCAGAGTAGTAGTTAATGGTTTCAATCTTCCTGTTCAAAGAAACTGAAGTTGTATGCTTTTACTCATATTATACAGCATTCATTTGTTTTATTCTATTGCTGAAGTGGTGAAGTGGTCTGGGAGGATAGCAGCACTGACTCGATACATCGGTAGGCCACTGCGAGTCATTGTAAAGGTCATATATGCATTCAATCACCTCTAAATGATATTTAATGAAGCCGAATGTATGGCGCATCCCTCAGGGATTGATCAACTCCGAAAGCTTTATCCTTTTATCCTTTATTGCTGAAGTGTATGTGCAACGACCAGACGCCTAGGAATTCGTCATATATTCTACTCTATTCATATCATTGTGTAGCTAGTCGAACACACATCAGATCTATTTAAGGATATACAGTGAGCTGTCAATGTATCAACTCACTATTTTACCATCAAGAAGAGTTTACCACAAGTTTGTCGATCCAGAAGGGTGAAGGCCTTCAATAGCATTTAGTGTAGATCGAACTAAAGAGCACTCCAGGGCACTTCTAACGAATGCGCCTATGTCAGCGTTACTTTTCGTGGAAGAAAGGATGTCTTCAGTAGTTTCGTATCAAGGATGGAAGTGTTGATATGTAGACGATCAAGCGCGGGTGCTTTCACTGACGATGACTATTTCGAAAAAATTAAACTGGTGAAAGTTCGAATACAAAGGAAAAATAAGAAATTCGGCGAATAAGTGAGTTGTGAATCATGTGAGAGACAGCTATACACTGGTTGAGTAATCCTTCAAATCCTTTCTACGCTTTTTTTAACTGGATGTTGAAGTGCAGATCTGTCGACTGGAATAGAAAGCTAATACTTGACACTTGACCCTTGAATGGCCCGTCCTCACTGGTTGTGTGGGCTCCAGCATAATCTCCATTTTTTCGGAGATATGCTGATCAAGCCATTGTGGTTCCCCTGAAATCCCGAAGTCAGCCTGGCCAAAGTCTGTCCCAGGTCTTCATCACCACAGGCAGTCGCATCCTTTGCGGATCAGAGGGAGATTTGCCACCATGCGACTTTGATACCAGGACGGTGGTTGATCCTGGTATTGGTTTACTCTTAGGTAGGCTTTCTGATGGACACGCCGGACACCTCAGCTTGGGAGACCCTGGCAGGGGATGGGTCCCCCGCTGTACATCGCAGTCCGAATCCCAGGAACACCTCCCATCCACGATAATGCGCTAAACCGTTGGGAGGTGAAAGCTAATAAAGTGATTGAAAACTAAACGGGAGGGGATTGAAGACTGTTCTTAGAAAGAAGTCTTCGAAACGATAGAGGATGCCATCTACTAAACCTGGCTTATCCACGGTTCGAGTTTACTACGTACATGATCAAATAACTGCCACCAGAAGTCAGGAAGAAGCGTTCATTAGGACTGGAGAAGCGGTAGAAAGTTATTCATAATTAGTACACTGATCTTCTCGTCAATAACGTGTGCGATAATTCCTATAGGTTAATGTGATTTGCGCTTCAGTAGAGGACGATGTTATCTAGTTAATAAAGGATAATATTTGTATCAGCGGAACCCAATGATATGCGACCGCACTATATATGAAGCCTACCGAAGGTGTTCATCCTACTGCTTAGATATTTTCCCAGATGTCATGAATAGTATTTCGAAAGGGGCGATGAATCATATACACATGGTGCCTTAGCTTTTTGAAACATCGCAAAAGTGCCAGGTTGTCGAAAATTAGTTGCGAATTGCAACGTATACTCGAAGTGGCGTATCTCCGCTGTAAATGGGATTTATCAATGCAGTTGGAAACACGTTAGGATCAAACACATTTGTTTTTCTTCCCATTTGCAGAAAACTCTGGAATTCTGAAAGTGATGAAATCGTTAGAGGCAGTTTTGGCCTCGGCGTGGTTTGAAGCATTTCTTGCCCAGAAAGCTGTCGAGATGCTTGAAGAAACGTTAGTCGTTAGAAAGAAATGTCTGCCAACCATGGTGAATAGGGCAGATTTCGTAGTGTGGTTCCTTCAACCTTTTAGCGTTGCTGGTGTGATGTGTTGTTGCTGTGCGTTATCCCGAAGAAGGACTGGTTCCTTTCTGTTGACCAATGAGGGGCGTTTGGTGAGCTGTTTTTGCGTATTTCTCGATTTCCTAAGTGAACGTTTCCACCATAATCGGATCATTTAAGAAGCTGTGATGGAGCAAACCAGTAGTGGATCATCGAACGGTCAGTATGACATTCTTTCTGTCTAATTTCAATTAGAAAAGCTTTAGCGCGGCAGTTGAAATGCTTAACCGAGTTCGTCTGCAAGCTCACAAACAGCCGTTCTTGTCTTGGCCTCCTCTCTTTCCATCAAATCCTTTGATTTATCATCGCGATTAGTAGAAGGTCGTCCCGCCACCTTGCTCACCTCCAATGTCTTATTCTGCACTATAAAAACTTTCTAAACCAACGTTTCACCGTGCTTGGCCATATAACTCATTGATGATTCGAACGGTTTACGTTGCGTATCACATTCATACGAATTCATAGATGTAGGTTTGCCAAAATTGTTATTTTCACATCAAACATTCTAACCCTTAGAATTTCCCAGAAAGGATACTTATGTTACAATTCATGTATGTTATCTAACCGCATAAAATCCGATTTTCAATGAGCTAAAACACAGGCAAGAAAAATTGAATTGCATACCGGAGATTAATTTACGAACAACCTGGCACAATATTTCGCTATGCTTCACTTTTTGATGATTCGAAAAAAAGGATATTGACTTATTTCAGAGCTTTTCGGTGAAGTCCTTTATAGCGAAGCCTTGGATCATTACGTTCTTTTACAGTATACAATGATTTTTCAAGAGTAGATTCAGATCCACCATGTAGAAGCTTCACAAGCAAAAACTGCGCTATTTTGTTGCCACCATTAGAAAGAGATTATCCGACAAAACGAATTATGTCGTCATCTTTGGTGACGTTTTTTCGAAAAAAGTTGTTTGAAAGTTGAAATGCTACAGCATTTGTGCGGATATCCGCAGCTAACAGCTTCACCTCTTTCGCCTTGCAGACAACATTGCTTAAGCATAAAGCACTAGCATGATCAACAACTGCTCACCAATTTTGACATTAAATATCTATCTTTTATTGAAAATAACCTGTTCGCAAGCAAGTGACTTGTCAATGAAGCTCATTCACTCTCGAAGCTAATATTTGAATACTCCCGCTTTGTAAAGGAAGCCCACTCAATTAGCAGTCATTAGCAATTAGCAGGTTAACTACGGGTGCTCTACAGTAACACGCCGGTTGACATTTGCTGACGTAATTCGACGGTCAGTGAGAGAATAATGAAACAAGTAATTTGCCTGTTTAAATGTCAAAAAATTTAACATCATTAACGACATAGCGGTGGAAGTGGAACCAGGAAAGCCTTCAATTTTGAGGTCTTCACAAAGTATTGCATGAATTGTGATGAAGTCGAAGAATGGTGGGCGCTGCTCCTCTTCGACTGCTCCTCTTGCTTCAGGCATCGGTACCCCATGTAACAGAAATCAAGATGTTTTAATGAAGTGTTGCCTGTCATGCAGTCAAGAAAATGTTTTTGGGAACATATTCTCCTCACACAAAATGGAAGATGGAATAAAATCCTTCGTGTTACATCGAGGATGGAAGTTAACTGACTGTGATGGATGAGTCGAGATGTCAAAACAAGGAGACAAGAACTTGACAGGAACGCTCGGTAGTTGTTCTCCTTGAGAGCTCACGACAAAAAAAGCAGAGTGATGTAAAAAACATAAGGTTAAAATTTGCGTTCTCTCGAGAGCCATCCATTGAGAACGTCTGTCAGGTGACAGTTACAGACGACGAACAACACGTGAATTTACGCGATAACCAACGTGGGTGTTGCAGATGGTAAGAACCGGTCAATTTGATCGAAGAAGGATGTTTTATGCGGCTGATTAGCCTGGAAGTAGAGTAGAACTACCCGTATGGCGAATTCCAAGCCACCTCAACCACTGCGCTATGCTCACCTCTCTATGTGCATTTATCTTTTACTTATACACTCGTCTTTCTCGCAGATTTTACTTCACCTCTATGACCCACCGTGACACACTCTGTGGATACTAGAAATTTTTCGTTTGATTCACTGTCTCATATATATTCTCGATGAAGCTCTTCTAATTGGTCTACGAGGTAGTTTGCAAGTTGAGGTAGTATTTTTCCTATTTATTTCGCTGAATGCTTGTCATGTAGATTTCTTAAGATTTTATGATAGGACTACAACACCGTTCGAGGGCCTTTATCATAGGCAATGGACAGCACTTGCACCTCGGTTGTAGCGCCTCTAAAACATCTCTAGTACTAATTCGTCGAGTGCATGCGGATGGAAAGCTTGGTTTGTGCTACGATTTTGCCATCAGATCTTCCACTTTTTCCCAACCCTGGTGAGAAACAGCCACAGATAGCTCGTCGATATTTGGCTTACAAACACCCGAGCTCCTGGATGGCATTTTCGATCTCACCAAAAGTGGCACTGCAAACTATTAAACTCTCTTTCTGTACTTTGCAGGTCTATACAGAAAAAAAAGCGGCAGCAATTACGACGAGAGAGTAAAATATTTTGTGTATAGAGACTATAACACTAAGATTATTCCGAGACATAACAGTCTCTTCCAATTAGATAGCGTGAGGAATAGTCTAGCACGTGAAAACAAAAAACCAGTGGCTAAAAAAATATGAGTGAGCTCAAAAATTAAAAAACATCTGCGCTTAGCGCGGGAATCATCTTCGACTAGAACTAGCAACATATTAAACGATCAAAGGAAGATTGACTCTAATTTTTCTTCTTGATTGCAAAACTCTCGGACCCTATTCCAGATTCAAACTCACGATCGCCCTTTCCGTGGGCTCACATCTTATCCATCGCATCACGGATGCCCTTGCTTTGCCTTGGCTTTCTCTCAACCTGTTTTTTTGCCCTAATGGTTTCATCATCTATCAGCCGTCAGTGGGATTGGTCTCAGAAGCACAAATTCGCACGAAACCCAAATAAGCTGAAGCTGCACTCGAAATTACAATGTTCAACTTTTTCATTCACTGCCTAATAATTCTCCACGGCATGGTTCGAATCTGGCATGAGGTTCTAGTCTTACAAAAAATCTCACATGATTGCGTTTTTTATCTAACATAGTACCCTTTCATGAAAAAAAAATAAACGACAGCAAATATATAGTTAAGCATTGCCTTCTTAGTCTTGGAGAATCCAGTTGGCAAGAGTTATGCCATGAATTCTCCTTCGAGTCCTTAAGAAGTCGAACCATATTAAGAATGCTCTTGCCCTTAGATTAGTTTCTGGATGGTTATCTTGACATGTTGCTTAAGCATGATGACCCTGCTAGGCAGAATGATTCGCTTTAGGTAGGACTAACATCTCTTTTCATATCGTGATTATCCATGCGAACCTAGTGATTATAGTGTTTTTGTGTTCGCATTTTAATTCTTATTTTTGATTCCTAGTCTTTTGGATTAAAGAAATATCCTTACCGGCTTTGAGACCAATTCCGACGTTGAAAAAAAGCATGTTGCAGAATGAGAACAACATGAGCACGTATTTATAGGTACCGGTTTCCTGTCTAGTTTTTTGAATAAACGATATAGATAAAAAATACGTTGACCGCAAGTGATACGAAAAAGAGCGATAATGAAGCGATTTTCCCAAGAATATGAATCATTGCCATCTCGAGACGCCAATCGTCAGTACTGCAACAATAGTGGATAACCCCAGACAAATGAAAAAAGACCACTGTTATCGCGTACTGTTACACCAACAACAATAATCGGCTGTAAATGCAAAACAGTAGGCCCAAGTTGAAAAGAAAAAGGATATTGAGAACATATAATAAAACGAGGAGGAGAAAAAATTCTATTCCCAGCTGTACATTGTCCCTGTTACCGCTTGGAGAATGGTGTTAACTAAAGATCTATCACATCGTTCAGTTCGATGTTATAAGGAAATTCTACAAACTTCTACAATTCCTTTGGTCCATTATCTGAATACCTCACGGTTTTCTCTTTCCTAAGGCGCTTTTGGATGTCTAGAGCTTGAAGCCGCAACGAATGACGTTCAGATGAAGTTGAAATGAATTTCTCTACACTCATTTTAAAAGAGAAAAGAGGACGTTATGTCACAGTAGGTAGAAGGGAAAACGATGGATGAGAAAAAACGGAACAGTCAAGTGAATTCTCTCGCCGATGTTTAGTGCTTGAAAACATTTGACTAAGCTGGCAGTTAAGCGTCACTATAATTTGGAACTGAAATCACAGTGTAAAATGTCCACCTATGAGTAAAAGATTAGAAAAAGCCATTGCTAAACGATACGCAAATATTCTTTCCACATGGCTCAATGTCACAGAAGGGTTGGAAGTGCCGCTCAAAAGTAATTATGCACCTGTCCTATTCGCAATTTGTATTGCGATATTTATATTTTATCAGATGCTATGTGGCAAGAGCTCACGAGCTACTGCACTGATTGGAGCGTGCTGCAACACATACGGATCATTAGGAGACTTGGTGGGTTGTTTTGGGAAGATAGGAAGGTCAACACAAAACATGGGTGAGTCTCATAAATTCAGTTCATTGGCCAAATATGCATTCGGCCAAGTCAGAGATACTTAGAGGAGTCGAATGAACAGGATATCACTAGGGGGATTGACGGATACCCAACTGTTTACCCTTTTATTCCGTGGTTTCTTGGTTACGAGAAGACGGGAAAGTACAATAGAGGCAAATTGGGATTGTCTTCAACTAACAACAAGCAATTCATTTGGGGTAGCCTTAAAAACTCCCTGTGATTATAATCTCTCAATGTATAGTCTCATTAGCATAAGCAACTATATTCAAATGACTGGAAAGTGCACTGGATCTAAAATCTTCACTAACAAATATGTTTTCGCCTAGTTTGAGAAAGTGTGATATATCATCCATTAGTGTACTTTCCTTCCTGTTATTGCAGTTTTCGTTACATTTTTCTCGCTGGTGTGCCGTCAACGTCAGCACTGAGTTCACCATTGTACCTGAACTACTTCATGTGTACATGAATAGGCTGAAATGAACCAAACAGAGTGAGAGATTACTAAGAAGCCATGTATTTGTTAGTCAGCTCAGCGGAACACGTCTGTTGAATCAACTTCCCTTTTGTCAATCAATTCAAACAGCATTCTTGTTTTCTTGCGATTTGAAAGGCAGCACCTGTTCTGATTGCCGCAAACCGAACTTGAGTTACTAGACCTTTATTTGGATCAGACAAATAAACCCGCTTACTTGGAGACCTGGATGACCCATCTTTAGGGAGTATAGTGTAACTCTATCGTTTTCTTTCTCACCAATTGCGAGGTTGTTATGCAGCATACGTTTACTTCCATGCAACAATACACATACAACACAACCGTAGGTGACGTTTCGGCAGAATCGCCTTCTCGCCTTCTTCGGAGCTTGGAAGGGTACACTAATAAACAACTTACTAGGTCAAACGCTTAAACAGCGCAAATAGAAAGATGAAAGTCTGAACGAGAATTGCAAGACCAGCAGCTTCTCGAAAAAACTCACCGGTTTTTTTCACCTGTCTTTCACCGAGGATAAACAACCGCTCAGAGTCGCATATGGTTGACGACTGTACCACCCCACATCAACGATCGATACGAAGGTGAGGGGAGAGATCACGTGTGATCTCGAGGCATCCCCTCGCTGCTATTCATTGTAAGGTTTTTGGCATTTATCCAAAAAGCTTCCAGGAGTTTGCGCATTAGTGTTTTAGGACCCTGTGCCTGGCGCGCCCTCGTGCTGATGGGGCTATAAGACCAGAGAGTATAATCATAGATTTCTCTCGAAGCTCTCCCAAATGACTTGCGTAACTGCCTGTTGAAGACGATCTGAATCCGTCTGTTTTGCATTTCTTTGTCTTTTTAATCATCAAATGAACAATAATAAAAAAGCGTAAACAGTCGGGTGTTCACTAGTCTCTAAGCAATGCACTGTGCATTGGGCTCATCTAATTGCCTTGAACTTGAATGAATACGTATTTGACCAACACAAAAAGTTTATGAGGCCTATAGATGTCTCGGATAGATCTTTTAGTCCTTCCAGAGAATCCACCCAGCCTCCCAATGATCCTTATATACTGTAAGGCTTCACTAATTGCAGCATGCGAACTCTGCTCACATAATATCTCACGAAATATAAGTATCATAATACGCATTGCAAATGGAGCAGGCATGGTTGCTTTAAGTGAAAAATTCCAATCTTCCATGTTTTTTGAGTCGTATGGGAAGAATATTTAGGTACTGTTTTTCCAATGGCTATTATATAACTTATTGCTAGGTAGAACTTTTGCACTTTGGCTTCAGGTCTAAAATATAGTGACTCTTAACTGGACGCCTAATCATATGTTTCCAAGTAGCCAACATCGGTGAGAATTCACGTAATTACACCGTTTGGTTTTTTCTCATCCCTTATTATTCTTTTTCCCCCGCCGTGACATCTCACGATCTTCTTGTTTCTTTTAGTACACTTGCGAAAAAAAACTTAATTCAGCTTCATCTCAACGTCACCTTTTGGACTCAAGGCTAGTGGCCACTGTTTCGAATAACAGAAAAAAGGATAAAGCTCTCAGCGTTGATCGATCTTTGCGGGATGCGCCATGCATTCTACCATATTAAGCACCATTTGGAGGTGACTGAATGCATATCTGGCTTTTACAATGACTCGCGGTGCCCTGTCGATGTATCGAGCCAGTGTTGCTATCCTTCCAGACAACTGGTACCAATTTGCCGACCCATTAGGGGTAGAAGACTTGCACAGCTTGGAGCGTCGAAATGAATGCATGTATATTGCAGGGCGCCTCTAACCATTGTACTATATCGCCACTGTGTTTTGAAAAGCTAATTAATACATTGGGCTTCGACGTCGTCCTTGATCGGACGGTTATCTTTTCATTCCTACTTCCGTTTCTGATTCCAGTCTTAACATCGTCTCCGAATCAACTAGTAGAAAGACCGAGCGCAGGATTCGTCGCCGAAAACATACCTCCCTCGGATCCACATCGTGGTGAAGACCTGGATACGCCTTTACGAGCTTAAGTCACGACTTCAGGGAGGATCAAATTACACATCAAGCAATAGGCCAGCCTCAGTACCCCGCACACTGGGTGCTCCCGTCTATGATGTCAGATGGTGAGACGACCGATGAGAGGCCACATAATCTTGGATTCCGCAGGACGTCATTGGAAGCGTACCTGACGAACCCACGCACGACACGCCATGGACATTCTTTCTTACTCTGCACGTATAATGCCAGAACACTCTCCACAAACGCCGACCTTCACGCCCTTTTTGTAGCCGCAGATCGCATTAAATTTCATGTGATCGCACTACAAGAAACAAAAATCAAAAAGGCCGACATACGCCAGCTAAAGAACGGGACCCTTGCCATCCATGGAGAAAAGGTCCCGTCACGAAATGTCGGCGTCGTAGGCTTTGTTGTCCTCTCGTCCATTGTCCATCTCGTCGACTCATACGAGATCCTTTCCCCTCGCATAGCCGTCATCATCAACTGACACATCATAAGAACAGGAAGACCACAATCATCAATTTCTACTCTTCGACCGACGCAGCTGATGAGTACGAATTAGATGTGTTCTATTATCAGATGGAAGAAATTATCCATAATGATAAAGCAAATCATAAATTTGTTTTCGGAGACTTCAACACCAAAATAGGAAAGGTCAAGGAAAGTGAATATAGAATCGGAAATTTTGGATTAGGAGCAAGAAAAGCGAATAGAAACCGTCCCGCAGGACTTCTGTCGGCAGCACATCTCTTCCATGGAAACCCGTTTTTCCAGAAGAAGGAGATCCGCCGCTGGACATGGGAGTCTCCCACCGGCATGATTCACGCGGAGATCGACCATGTTCTGACGAACAGAAGATGGTGCCTACTTGACACATCGACAGTCCTCTCATTCTTCACTGATTCTGCTCACCGTCCTCTTCGCAAGAAGATTCAAGTCAGAAGTAAGTTGGAGAAGAATTCATGTGATCGATAACGTGGGAAATTTTTAGCTGTATACGACGAGAATATTCTGAACGAAGTCCTATCCAAACATGACTGGCAGATAAAAAGGACGCGACCGAAGACTACGAGGTGCTTGTCGAAGGTCTGAAAAGCTGTGCCGAATTCGCCTCAGTTCCTCAAGTAAGAATAACGGATCGCATCTGCTTTACTGCTAATGGGTTGCTCGAAACATGAAGGAAACTGAAGCTTGGTCCTGCTGCAACACGTTTAACACGGCTAGTTATAAATGCTAGCTGCAGAGGGGCTTTGCAGAAAGACAGACAGACCTACATCGATACAGACAGAAGGAACTACTGGAAGCAGCAGAGAAAAGAAGCGGTTCGAAAAAATTTCGTCCGGAATTATGTGACTGTAGTCTTCCGCTGTCAGTGCTGATGAACGAGGATGGGATCGTCGAAACTTCCCACCGTGATATGGAATTAATAACGGAAACGTTCTTCGCCAACCTTTTCCTTTTCGTTCTTTTTTTCTTCCGCAGTCCCCCATCTTGGACCCCTAATATCCCAGCTGAAGAAAAACCACCTGGGATTTTCCTTCGAAGGCTCAAGTTGCGATAGAAAGCATGAAAAGAGGCAAAGCTCCAAGATCCGATGATATCAGCACTGACTTTCCACTGGAAATTTACAGTTTAAACTTCTTGCAAACCATATGACAGCCTACCTTCAGAAGGAAAAAAATTCCAGACCAGTGAAGGGCATCGCTCACGGTCAACCTGCCCAAGAAAGGTGACCCAAGGAGCTTCGTAACTATCGTCGACTTGTTTGTTGAGTGTACTCTACAAGCTCTTCACGAAGAATATCATTTCGCGCAAATCAAGGGCATTGGGTGAGAAACAACTAGTGGAGCAAGCAGGATTCCGATAAGGATTTTGATGCATGGACCACTTCCAGGCTATATCCAGGGTCATCGAAGTTTTTTAGTGGAATACCACTTGCCTCTAGTCCTAACCATTGTCGACTATGAAAAGCGATTGAGAGTGTGGCAACTAATGCAATCCTATCAGCGCTCGTCGAACAAGGAGTGAACCCGTCCTATATAAGAACTCTGTCTGAATTCTATCGGAACTGCCTACGAAAATACAGCTTTTTCATCGGCCTCTTACTAAACCAATAGGAAAAAGGGGTTCTCGACGGGTCGACACAATATCGCCAAAGATGTTCAGTGCCACCCTTCAGTGGATAATGAAGTCACTCGAATGGGATGAGAAAGGCATGCATATTGATGGAATATTCCTATCAAACCTTCGTTTCGTCGACGACATCGTCATCTTATAAAGAAGTGCCAGCGAAGGAGACACGATGATCAATGAACTAAACGAAATGGGAAGAAAGACTGGACTACGCATAAATCGGAATAAGACGCATTTCATGAAAAAACCCATGTTACGAAAGCAAAAATTGAACTGGATGGCTCTCTTATTGCATGGACCACCTCGTGCGTATACTTTGGGGGATCAATGGACATGGAAAACAACATGAAGGAGGAACTAGACAGAACAAGGACAGCAGCATGGACCGCATCCCGGCCTCTCGAAGAAGCCACAAACTAACTGAAGGACTCCAAAAATCCGCGCTCACCTTTTTCGATCCAATGGTCCTCCCAGCGCTCTGTTATGCTGTGGAGACGTGGGCTGCTACTTCAACCACCTCAACAATTCTACGCAATACTCACAGAGCGCTTAAGTGATCTCTTCTGAAATATAACCAGCACTCTCAATATCTAGTCGGAATGCGAAGCTCTGATCTTCAAAATCGTCTATCACATCTTCAAGATCCAGGAGAATATTTATATCGATAACGAAACATAGGTGAGCGGATCATATAATGAGAGGAACAGACGACGGATGGACGTAAAGAACTGTGGAATGGACTCCACAAGGATTCAGACGTCCCCCTAGGGAAACCATCTACGCGTTGGGCGGACGTGTTCGCAAACAAAGTTAATCAGCTGTACCCGCAGCTGCAGTTGTTTTACAGATCACGGTATGAGACTCGCACGCGCTACCATGCTCGAATAAAACCACCACCATATGCTGGGGGTCTGCACAACTTGTAAAGACGGACCATGCAAGTATCCAAGTAAGTACAATAATTATTACATTACTTATCGCAGAACATAAAGTGCTTCATGAAAGCAAAGCCGTGAGGTATTTCGATAATAGGCCGACGAAAGTAGCGAAAATTTCTTGAATTCTCCTGATGACATCGAATTAAGTGGGTTGGTACATCTTTAGTTACGACTATTCTCTAAGCAGTATTTTAGAGCTGGTGTAGCTCTGAAAACCAAAATTTTCCTTCGGATTGTTCAGCTTACAAGAGCTTGTTGTAGAAATTTTGTACGGCTGACGTCTTTTTTCTTTCTCATAGTCGATAATCCTAGTCGATGGCGTACAGTTGTTCCTCTTCTCAATGTGGAGTCTTCGTCGTTGCATTCAGTCGAATCTTCTTCAGTGGAACATAACTCGAATGAATGAGATAATTTTACTCGGCGACTCTCTTTTATACAAGGCTGGCTTCCATCTGTTGAATACTTTTCCTTTTCACCTTTTTCAGCTTTAATATATGTTTCTGTGCCTATTTTTTGTTTGAACTCATTATTTTCCATGGCATGCTCTTTTACTGTTATATACCGACCATATGATGTCCCTTTACTTTAACTGTTTTGTTCTGGAGAGTCGTTACGGAGATCTCACAATTTTTTTCTGAAGAGGGAACAACAAAAGTTCTTAAAGATGATTCCGAGTGTGGACATATTTTTGTGTCACCCGTCAATAGGTTGGAAGCTTTAGACTACAAGGAACGATAGAGTGGAATAACATGTATGCAAGCACATCCACCACCTAATAATAATAAACACAAACGTGAAGCTAGTTCGGCATTGAAGTGACTTGAAAGCCACCACTTTAATACACATGCTTTTCAGAATTCTTGTAGCACTGCGTTTGATCCCTTCTTCGCCGTGGGGAAGTCGCGCCACGTAACGTCGCGGCTAGTCTGATGAAGATCCTTAAATGTAATCCCATAATGAGAGGATGTCGTGGGAAGAATCCCAATATTAAGCGCTTTTCCATCCAGATTTTCCAATGTTATTAAACTATTACCACGGTCAGCCCTACGTGCAACCCGTGTTAGTTCCACGAGAAAGAAAGTGGTAAGAAAAAAGCTCACGCGTAAGTTATGATGTATTTCACGTATCCTTAACAACTAGAACACCCTGAGCACCTCTAGGCCGTTAAATTTGAAGATTGAATACTACACAGGTGTGCTTGCTTGAGTTACCGAATTGAAAAGACAACTATTACCCTAACTCCATAACCTTTTGCGAGTATAACCTTTCTCGGAACCTCAACTGAATTTCGTATCCGCGATTGCCTTTACCTTTACGCGGGTCTCATGTGCTATCCAGGACACCAACTGAAGTCCTTACTTTGCCTTTAACTCAGCTATGTTTTTTACTCTATCGCGGCTGTCAGCAACAAGACGTACGGAGATAGCTTGAAGATTGCTGGTAGAGCAGACAAAGTAGAAACACACCTGAGAGGAAAGCAAAGCAAGGGCCATGGTTGGTGTCGTATAGCACACGAGCCGCCTTTAAGTATAATAGTGGGTCGATTTTCACATGGGGGTCCCAAGTTTTGCTCATATCTGCTTTGTCGTGGTTGTATTTCATATCGCATTCTGCTACTAAAAAAAGATTAGGCACTAAATAAAAATTAAAACGTTAAAATCTAATTTCGTTTTGCATTGATAGATCGATCGCTTATAATATTTTAGAAAAAGCACCACTACATATATTTGTAACTCGCACGTCCGACTTTCTATTAACCTCGGCATTGATCAAGTAATTCTTCGTATTCTTGTTGAGCAAGTCCATTATCCCAAGTGTTTTAGTCTTGCTTTTTTCTATTAGATACTGAGAATTACATATTCCCTGTCCTACCGTACTCCTTCCAAGGTTCTTTGTGACAGCATGTGACACTAACGACCAATACCTACTTTGTGCATTATCGTCGTAGCTACACTCAGATCCTTGATTTTTCACTTCCCAAATCTATTTATGCAACTTTTATTGCTTACGGCTAAGTTACCTTTGTTTAAAAAAAAGACGCAGGTTGTTTAGAAGAACATGCCGTGGTTGTATTTCGGGAATGTACTGAATAAAATTAGTGTTGTGATTGCAGGCATTGCTTCGTCTACAGCATGACGAGCCATGAATTTCTGTCACTTAGGGTTTAAACTAATTTGTGACATGATTATACTGTTAGAGAAGGAGTACTAGCACAAACTACGTCAATGTTTCAACGGCTTAACTTCGCAATGGGTCTTTAGGTTCCGACCTATTATAGAAGTGAACCAGTTTTCGGCAGATCCAGCCAATTCTGGAAAGTGTCAAAAAATTTCTGCTTTAAAGCTAAGCTAAAAACGACCATCCCTCTAACGCCTAGTCGCATTATTACCCAATTGTATTGTCACTAATGAGCGACAAATTTTTTTGTCACCAAATGAAAAGGTCTTTGCATGGCAAACCTGAAGCCAAGGAAAAACTGAACACTTTATTGGAAAAAAGCACGAAGAGGTCCAGACGTTAAATTTTAATAAGTGACAGGTAGAACTGATTTCGTTTCATCGTGTCTTCTAAGCCTTCAAGTGTGCTCGTTTGATCACCATTTATTTTGAAGAACAATTTTTATTAAATGCCTGTTTGCGGCTGGGAAGCGAAGAGAAAATAAACCTTATACGAAAAAACAAAGACAAGAAAAGAGGAAGAAGGATTTTTGTGAGCAATCGCTAGCACAAGTGCAACACACTAGTTTATTAAGTAAAGCAATTGAGGGCAAGAAGGCGAAAGATGAAAGAAGGAAAAAATCACTTGAGTGTTTGTGAAATAACGACGACTCTGGCTAGATTTGTATAAAAAAGTTGTCTAAATAACGAGGATACAGCTCGGCGATAGTCATGGATGAAATACATTATGCCAATTGGATCGATCACCGACATCAGAGTCTCCAAAATTGGGACGAACGCTGACCAGCTGAAGCAAACAACATCGTCTATCGTAACTCATTTTTCATATCTATTCTGCACCGTAGTAAGTAGCAATGCTAGTTTTTGAAATTTTAGACCATCAAGATATATTTCACATAAAAAAAGGTAAAGCTCTCGGCATTGATCAATCCCTGAGGGATGCGCCATGCATTCGACTTCATTAAGCACGGTTGGAGGTGAATGAATGCATATCTGACCTTTACAATGACTCGCGGTGGCCTACCGATATATCGACCCAGTGCTGTTATTCTCCCAGACAAGTCTAGTACCAATTTATCGACCCCGGAGGGATGGAAGGCTTGGTGAGCCATGGGCGCGGGGATCAATTCCACGGGTGTGTCGCAGTGGCGCCTCCAACCACTGCTCGACACTCGCCTTCAATAGAAAGGTTCTACATAGAAACCTTTTAAGGTGAAGAATAGGAGGTTAAAGGTAAACGACAAGCGACTGTGTGCTTCTCTCAAAATGTGAATGGATCCAAAGGATGGATCCCCTATCCCACTACGCTGGTCTTCAATGTAGCTCCCATATTCAAGTGGATATGTGAACGCATGCATCAATGACTGAATTTACGAAACTGCAGATTGTACTCTGCAAGTAATATCAACCAAAAATCTGCAATCAACCCAATGGAAAGTGAACTGAGCTGCATAGGGGTCGCTTGTCAAGCAGAATATAATAAATGTTTTATTCCTTTGACCTTAAAAGAGCCGATGGTAATGCAGCAGCCTTAGATAACGAGCTAAGAGCTGCTAATATCTCAGGAGCTTCTTGCCTTTCTGATTCTCCAAGGACTTGGGTAAAGATCTGGTGATCTAATACACTTGCACTTCGGCATGAGTCTTCCATCGGAAACCTGGTGACGAGCTCTGAGAAGGTTAAACATGACAATACCGGACTGGTCGACACAAGAGAACTCCACCCTTTTAACGCTATTTACGGTATAGGAGAAAAACTGTTTCTTGAAACGTACAATAACAGAGCAGTCAGTGGTGCATGTAACTTCATTAGCCTAAGTTTGGCTATCAAAATCGATATTTTCTAAGCAACTAGCAATCCGAGTCGGACGACTACGGTAACTAAATCAAAGATCACAGACCGAATGGTAAGAATTCTTTACAAACAACCTCACAGTGAACTACGACGCTTAGAAGATTTATAACGCAAACCGAACTCGTTGGGCTACTCTTGCACGCACCAGGGAAAAAATGAAGACTTTACTGGGGCTTCCATGAGCTTGACTACGGTCAGTGGTAAAGCAGGTGGAATCGGTGATTTGATAAGAGTTTAAGCAGGTATAACAAAGAGTGGAATTAGTTTCATAGGGATATGCTGGAAATAATTGTTTATGAAATGAGATAGGTCCAACAAAAATTTAACGATAAACTTACGTTTTATCGCGGTAACCGAAAATAACAACTGCAAATAACGCAAATCTCGGCAAATACGACAGAAAAAGTGGCACTGCCGCCTGAAGTAAAAAGTTATTCATCCATATTCTTATCTTTTCGTCCGTTAACTTTTGAATGACTTACCAATCCACCTGTTTTTGATGATATAAAACAACTACCTTTGTTAGAAAGCACTTGTAACTTATTTTCGCACTAATCACAATGTGGCTCAATTGAGCACCAATGAAGTCTTCATTCGCTCCGATGCCGTGCCAGACTTGTGCAGTAGACCTTCTTGAAAGTGCATTAAATAACGCAGTGGTCTTTTATCATTATGGCATAAACGCTGAAATGCGTATCTGAAAGGAGGAAGAATGGCAGAGTTGAAAATATAGGCACGTAG
This sequence comes from Angiostrongylus vasorum, assembly GCA_018806985.1. Lineage (NCBI taxonomy): Eukaryota > Metazoa > Nematoda > Chromadorea > Rhabditida > Metastrongylidae > Angiostrongylus > Angiostrongylus vasorum. Next base: position 28,136 of record JADANN010000288.1, read on the forward strand.
TCTGGTGCACTCAATCCTCTTCACCACATCTTCGACCCTAAGCTCCTCAAGTCGTTCGTTTCCTAATTCTTGGCTCCAAGGCAGTATTGATTTTTCAGTCTTGATAGACGTACGTAAATATTTTTTCAGGGAAGTGAACTTCATGAATGGATCGGTTCTTCACACATCTGTTTCTCAGTGTTCAAGCGAATTCCTAGTTTTCTGCACGAACTGTCGAAATGGACTACCATTTCTTTGTCTAGTTTATATTTAGTGTTTACAGAATGACATTATTAACCAAGCGAATATGTTGTAGTTCCTGGTCGTTTAGGTGAATCTCACTCTCATCTTGTGCAGTGCCTATTTTTCCACCATGTTACATAAGTGGATGGAAATAGTTTTGGTGAGCTGACGTCATCGCCTTATGGAACCGTCTCTCCATGATGTTGCGGCGCGTTAATATTCTGCTTATGAAGTTCTTTAGGAGTAAAGAAGAATATCTGTGCACTAAGTAGGAATCCACTGGTCGTCCAAAACTCATGCTGTCGCTGATATCGGATTTTAGAACATTTATAGATCGATAAAATTGAGACGGAGAGGTCTCCTGTGCTTTCGCCGTGCTTTACAGTGTTTCATTTTAAACCACAATCCTTCACACAACTAGGGCTCTCACTCGCTTAGTGTTCTGTCGATCCTGCTGAGGTACTTTTGAACGAAAGCAGGTTGAGGTGGCGAACGATGTAGAGGTCCTGTAGATCTTCCTTCATATACAACGTGGTGTTCGAATGCCCTTCATTCTCATTTGTTTTACAAATGCAATACCAAGTCCAAAAAAGTACTTGTGACTGATGTCGTCTGAACTTTGCAATTTGTTAAGAAAATAAGTGATTTGATAAAGAAAAGCAAATAAATTAGGAGTATCGATTTCCAGTTTGCTGGAATAAATAAGCCAGTAAATATAAAAAGGTGGATAACATAAGTAAAAAATCAAATTTCAGGAAAAACTAGCAGAATTTCAACAAATTCCCCTTTTGTGACGGAAAGCATTTAATCGCTGGAATACTGAGCTCATGGAAAACGGAATAAGAAGAGAAAGAAGCTGGAAATAAGTATGAAGCGGCCTCAGATTGCCACATCCCGTCCGATCAGAGCTTCCGCGCTTCGATGTCATATAAATGGAAAATTTTTTTTGGGATATTCATCTAACCTGGAACGCGAGCGCTTTCATTAGTTGCGTCTGAAGTGCTCGTGTTTTCGCACTCATCGCCACTTTACGTAACGTTTGAACGGTTTTCACACCATAGAAAAGCATCAAGAAAAGTGAAAAAAACATCATCGACACCATAACAACGACGCCAACGGTCGACTTCCAATGGATGATCGTTTTCTCGTTGACATTCTCCTTCAAAAAATAATATTTGAGAAATCTTAAGCACAAACAAACTCGATGAGGGGAGAAGAATATGTAACGTCAATTCTCACAAATGGAAATACACAAATGAGAGACATGTTCTCGATGTTCCTGTGCAATCCGTTTTGCACCGCCGTTCGTACGTAGCTCACAAACTCATCTGTGACAGCAAAACAGTGGAACGTGATGAACATGTAACTCAACGACCACAGTAGAAGACCAGCTATCCACATCAATTTGTAGCGTATCTCATTCAGAAGATAAAGTAGGTCATGTCTAAAGCATACCGGCAGTTAACAGATACTTGCTTGTTTATATACTTAAATATAAAATATCGTTCACATAGTAGAGTTTAAGGGTGAAGGTGTCGGACAATACCGATTTTTTCATTGCACGGTGGAGAAAAGGCTTCAAACATATAATTCAGTAATTCGTGTCCCTTTTTGAAATCTTAAAGTGGCCATTCAAACCAAGGAGACTTCTGTTTCTTCTTTTATTAATATTGCATTATGGAAAAAAAATGAGAACAACAAAAAACCGGGTGCTTTCTGCAAAAAAGCGCTGTCTGTAAAAAATCACAATGTCTAACTTTTTGTTCACTGCCTATTATTTTTTTTTGTTAGGGTATTATGCGAATTAAAACGACAGTGTTGATAAGATATTTGTAAAACTTGGACCGCAGGCCAGATCGAACCACGATTTCCCTTTCCGGTGGCTCACGTGGTACCCACTGCACTACTGAAGCCCTTGCATTGCATTCCTCTCAGCCAGTTTTTGCGCTAAAGCTGTCGTCAGCAATCACCCGTCGACGAGAATGATCTGAGGAGCACAAATAGGCATTGGACGAAGTTAAGCTTCAGCCGAAAACACGTTGTACAACTTTTTATTTCCAGCCTAATCGTGGTTGTAATTGACGTTATACGTTGTCGAGAAAAATAATAGTCTGTTAGTAAAAAGTTGAACACTGTAATTTCGATTATAGCCTCAGCTTAACTAGGTTCAACGCATGCCTCTTCCTGCTAGACCATTTCCATTGACGGATAATTGCTGGTGGAACAGTGAGGACAGAAAACTGGCTACGATAAATCCAAAACAAGGGTATCAGTGATGCAGTGGGTAACATGTGAGCCCCAGAAAGGCTAATAGCGGGTTAAAATCTGGCCTGGGGTTCAAGTTTTGCAAACGTCTCAGCTTTCTGTAAAATTGTATTCTAAACAGCCAGCATAAAAAAAGAATTTTTTTCGTTACAACGACAATCTGTGAGAGCTGTGTTACTGTGAACTAAACATTACTATTGTGTACAACGATTTAGTTGCCTTTGATGCTCCCTGCGATTGGGCCACGCCTTTTTAGTGATTTATTGATTGGATTATTGACTAATGAATACGTTGTTTAGTCAACTCGCTCCTCACCTGCACACAGTTAGATATCTGTAGATGAATTGTAGCGTAAGAATAGCCGTGTTCATACCATACATTCCAGTAAAGAAACAAAGACATAGAAAACCCCATGGTCTGTAGTTTCCGATAAAACTATTACTGTACGCCATATAAGTGTATCCGTGCAGGAAAAATTGTCTGAAAAACTAACTAGTTATGCAAAATCGCCCACTTCTTTACTAAACTCTTGCGCCCTGCTAGTTGTATCGTCAATGATTCTGTGCAAACAGAGGAAGAGTTTTACCTACGTTTTGGTATTGTGTAGCAAAAAAATTCTTTAACCCTCGCTAGCAAAATAAACAAAGTGTATTTAAATTCTTGAGCTTATACGAGGGTGACGAAGTGATTTATTCGACTAACGTTTCGACGTCTTCGTCCTCATCAGAGCCGATGATCCGAATTGATTGCTCACAATTGTTCGTATTCTCGTGCGAAGACGCCACTTTGAGACTGTGAACAACTGTGGACGATTGACTCGGATCATCCGCTCTCGTGAGGGTGAAGACGTCGAAGCGTTAGCCGAATAAGTCTTAGTTTAGTGTTAAAGCGTTCACCAATGAACAATACCCCTTAGAAATCCGCTATGCATAAAATCCCACTCCTTGCACTGTATCGTTGATCGAACGCACATTTGAACAAAACTATGACTTACGGTAGGCCAACAATGCGTCAAGTTATTTTTTCTATATTTCAACTCAAGTCTAGCACTAGTATGCCGATCCTGCAGGAACAGAGGGCTTGGTTGGTTATGGACAAGGGACTGAACTAGTGACAACGTTCGCCTTGCATTACACTTCCAACCAATGCGCTACTCTCGCCTACCTTCCACACTACACGATGATTTTTCAAAAGCCGCTTCGGATCTACTATGTAAAAAAATTCATAATTAGAATCCCGTTTTCTATTAACAGTGATATAAGCACGCTATCCGACAAGACGACAAAATCCCGTAATTTTCTAGTGCCATTCTCGGGAAGATTATATAGAATTTTGCACGAAGCGACTGGGCTCCATGAAATGCCCAGCGCACAAGAATAGTGCCAACTAGACAATAGAACATCTTTTTTTCTTGTTACAAGTCTTCGTTTCTTCTTTGCTAGTTTAACTTTCTTCACTTTTTTTTTCACTTATTTCACTTTTTGCTTTAACAATGCCTGAAGATCGGAACTATCATTAATCTAAACGATCACATTAGAAAGAATTCACTAGAAGTTATGTTCTTACTCTTCGAAAATCTGGCTGACATAGTGGTAACAAGGTGGTCCGCATATGGATGTCTACGTGCGCCAACGATCGAAAATCAAAGACACCGCTCTATACGCCAAACTGTCGAAGATAAGTCAGGGCCAGACACGTAATGCGTGTGAACGACAACTTATGGAAAAGAACAGTTAGTGATTGGATTCCTCGTGATATCAAACCGAAGACCACCGACCCAATGGTCACAGTTCTTCACAAAAACCCTGGATAAAAGACCTGATGCTCAACAAGTCCCTAGATCGAGCAGAACCCACTAAGCTACTCTTACATACGGCAAAAAAAATGGAAGAATTACCGGTGCACGCTACAGTCACTCGGCACTCAACAGTGGGGCAGGTAACACAGGTGATATTGACCCCATGTAGGCAATGTTGTTTTGTTTGCTAGTTTTAAGCTTCCAAAGATAAAAGCTAGAGTCCCTAGAAAGCCTAGCTGAGTTGTTTCATTTTCATCATGTAGACCAAAGCGAATCGGAAGAAGGTTTGTTACCTTGCTACAGCCACGTTTTTTTTAGGAAAATGGTATTTCTGAACACTGGTTTACTCTTAGCCTGGCTTCTTAATAGCACTGTCGAAACCTTAAACTTGATGCCCCAGCTTTTTATACTGTTATTTTGGACGAATAGTGTTCCGTTCCCCTAGTGTATTGTTCTAACATAACAGTTGCATTTTTTTTGCGTTGGCGATTTCTTCGGCTTGATTGTCGAATCTCAGTCTTCTTAGTCTAAAACTTACCGCTTATTGTTTTCTTCATGAGCAGTCATCAAGGAAGTGAACTGTTTTTTTTCTGCCCAAGAAAACACCAACCTATTGATTAATATCCAGGTTGGTAGAAAGTCGGGCTTGTGAATTACTAGACTCACCGGTTTTGAAGCGAATTCCGACGTTGAGAAAACGATGTTACAGAATGAAAACAACATCAACACGTATTTATATGAACCGGTTTCTCGTCTAGTTTTCGAATAAACAATGTAAATAAAGAATATGTTGACCATCAACGACACGAGGAAAAGTAGCAATGAAGCGAAATGTGTGCAAGTAAGAATCGTTCCCATCTATCCAGCTTACTGGACGCCAATATTGATCGTCAATACTGTAACAAAAATCGATAACCATAGTCGCAAAAGAAGAGATACTGTAAACGCGCATTAACACAGAAAAAAACCCGCCGCAAATGTCAAGTTATGTGTTTAGACCAGAAAAAAGACTAGAAAAAACTTGTAGAAATCAAAGCGCGAAGCAAAAGAAGGTAAGGAAGGAGAATCCCGAAAAAAACTAAACAACGTTTTGAAAACATCATAAGGTCAGCCCAGCTCGAATCCTTGTACAAGATTTGCTACTGATTTTTGAGTCTATTCGTTCTAGCTCTCTGTTACGCTTTTTACTCTCTGTTTACTTAGACAGTATTGTTAGGTATATAGCTTTCGTTTCTCGCAAAGGCGCGTGTGACCCAGTGGTAAGAGGCCTCTTAATGCACACGTAGAATCGATCTCTGCGCCCATGGCCCACCAAACCCTCTATTCCTCCGGCGTCGGCGAATCGGTACCAGACTTGTCGGGGAGGATAGCAGCACTGGCTGGATACATCAGTAGGCCACCGCGAGTCGTTGTAAAAGCCAGATATGCATCCAAGCACCTCCAACGATACTTAATGAAGTCGAATACATGGCGCATCCCTCAAAGATTCAACCTCGAGAGCTTTATCCTTTATCCTTTATCCTTATGTAAGTTGAAGGAATTGCCGCGTCGCGTTAACACTATAGTGATGTCTATATTATCTTTCTACTTCAACATCATTATACTGCTCCGATTCTGTGACCCACTCTCTTTTCTTCAGTTTTCGGAGGACGGATGACCTGCGCTGGAAGTTCTTTCCTGTTTTCCCAACAGCGATCGATGCCATGAGTCCTTTCCTGCACTAAATGCTCAAGTAAAGAAGGCTGGTGTACTAACTATTCGTTTAGAGTTGCGTTCCTCCATCTAGTTAGTCACAACCGAGTTCCATTACCGCATAGTGTCTCACACCTGCAATTATGGAAAACTCGCTACAAGTATATACCAAATTTCTACAGATGTTAAAACCTATAGTGTATAGTTTCAATGAATTGTATCTGTATTTGAAGTTCTTATGTGCTGTCCACAGACCTCCCTTATATGGGGGATCACGAGCCGGTTAGAGGCTACTTGACGCCTCCCTAGGTGGCGGATATGGGGTTAATAACCCTCTATGCGCCACCGAGGAATGACTCTCGTGGAGTCGCCGCTAAACAGCTTGAACTTCCTCTATGAGGGAGATCCTTGCCTCAGCTCATAGTTAGTTTTGTCGGTTGAAATAAAGACCATCAGAACCTAGAGAACTTCCCCAATAGTGCACGAGTTTCCTATTCCACAGTGATACTTGGATACTTAGACGATCTGTCTTCACTAGCTGTGCGGATCGTAGCAGATTTGCCTTTCGTTTCTTTCGTTTGCAGTCGTCGTCCATGGATGGTGGTAGTTTCATTCGAGCATGGTAGCACGTGCAAGTCTTGTACCGTTATCTGCAAAACAAATGCTGCTACGAATAAAGCCGATATACTTTTGTTACGAATACGTCCACCCAACGTGTAGGTAGTCGCCCCTAGAGGACTCCTGCATTCCCGTAGAGTCTTATTTAGACTTTTTGTTCGTCTGCTGACTGTTCTTCTCATTATATAACCGGCCCATCCACTCTCGCTATGGATATTTCTTCTCCTGGGCCTCGAAAATGAGAAAGATTTCAGAGATTAGAGCTTCGCATTCTGACTGGACATTGAGCGTGTCGATTACTTTTTTTAAAATATGATTCAGTCGTTCTGTGAAAAGTGCGCAGTATTCTTGATGTGGTTGAAGTATAGGCCCACGTCTCTGCAGAATAACGGAGCGCTGGGAGGACTGTTGAATCTAAAAAGGTGAGCGCGGATTTTGGGTCCTTCAGTTGGTCGTTGGCTTCTTTGAGATGCCCAAATCCGGCCCAAGCTCCTCTCTTTCTTCCCTCTTACTCCTCCTTCATGTTGTTTTCGTTGTTGTCTGAGCGCCCAAGTATACGTACGAAGTGGTCTCTGCAATCAAAAAACCATCCAGTTTGATCTGATCGCCTTCGCACCATGAGTTTTTTCATGAAATTGGTTTTCTTCCTATTAATATATTATCCAATCTTTTTCCCGATTCGTTGAGCTCAATAATAATCCTCTCTGCGTCACTGGTACTTCTTGAGAAGCTCACTATGTCGTCGGCGAAACAAAGGCTTGATAGGAATTTTTCCGTCAATACGTATGCCTTTCTTATCCCAATCGACTGACTTCATTATCCACTGCTGTGAGGCACTAAACAGCTTAGGCGATACTGTGTCTCCTTGTCAAACCCCTTTCCTTATGGGTTTGGTCAAAGGTCCATGGAAAAGCTGTATTTTCGTAGTGCAATTCCGACAACAGTTCCTATATAGGACGGGTCCACTCCTTGGTCGACGAGCGCTGACAGGGTTGCATTCGTTTCGACAGCGTGAGATGCTTGTTAACAGTCGGCAATAATTAGGACTAGGGAAGTGTGATATTCAGGACAAGTTTGAATGACTCTGGGCACAATTTGGATGTGATCCATGCAGCAAAGTCTCTGTGGAAATCCTGTTTCCTGAACTCGTTCTTCCACATCCAATGCTCTCGATGCGCACAACAGGATATAATCTTCGTGAAGTGCTTGTAGGTTACAACTAATAAACCTGTCGGACGTCAGTCACGATAATATCTCTTCCCCTCACCTTTTTTTTGAGCAGGATGACCGCGCGCGACGTCCTCTACTTCTCTGAGATTTTTTTACTTTTGAATATGTCATATGGTTTTGGAGAAGAATATGTAATTTGTGGCTTCTAGTCTAAGAAACCCAGCGGTGATATAATGGAGTGGTGAAGCTGTGCCTCTCCGCATGCTTTCTATCGTTACTAGAACCTCCGACAGAAGAATTCCACGTAGGGATTTTCCAGTGAGAATTGTAGAACGGAAAAGGTTGGTGTAGAACTTTTTTGTTATCAGTTTCATATTATAGCAAAAAGTTTTGGTGATCCACCTTCGTTCATCAAGGCAGATAAAAAGGATAAAAAGGATAACGCTGTCAGCGTTAATCAACTTTTGGTGGATGCTCTATGTATTCCATATCATTAAGCATCGTTAGAGGTGATCGAATGCATATCTGGCCTTTCCAATGACTCCCGGTAGCCTACCCTATGTATCGATCCAGTGCTGCCATCCTCCCAGACAAGCCTGTTACCAATTTGCCGACCTCGGAGGATGGAAAGCTTGGTGAGAATTGGACAAGAGGTTCGATACCTTGTGTATTGCATGGCGCCTCCGACCACTGCATTACACGCAGCCCCAAGATCGATGGCGAAGCACTATTATCGCACAAATCCCAGAGACATTTTTTTCACTCTCGTTCTTTTTCTGCCCCTTCTAATAGTTTCTTTTGCCTGTACAGATGTAAATCTCTCTGCATAGTTCTTCTGCAGGTGGCGCTTATTACTAGCCGTGTTGAACATGGTCTCCTCTTCTCTAGTTACTCCTTAGTAGTAATGGAGATGCGATCTGATCTTCTTGCCCCAGGAACTGCTACGAATTCGGCCAACTTCTACGTCCTTCAAAGAGCAGTTCGTAGTCTTCGGTAGGGTCTTCTTTATTCTGCCTGTCATGTTTCGATAGGATTTCGTTCAGAATCTTCTCATCGTATACAGGTAGAAATGACGAGGTCGCTCTGAAAATTATTTTGCTATTCGCTATGAGGTAGCTAACATAATAGCGAATGCTGCAGCAGGGTGGATTATCCGTTGAAAAACAATTTATTTTCAATGGATAGGCATTATCAACGACTACCGTGCTGTAAAAAGAGTGCCGCCGGATGAGGTTGCCTTATTCGAGAGATGATCAACTGAAGAAGATCCGGCTGGATACGAAGACGAAGACGGACTTCGAGAAAACGAACAGCTGTGGACCATCGACTGGGATCATCGGCTGTGATGGAAACGAAGACGTCGAAACGTTAGACGCATAAAACCAATTTACCAATCTTATTTTTATTACTGAGATTAAAGACGGTCGGTTTGAAAATATATGGGTAGACTTCTTCTTCGTGGTCGATGACATGAATTATTTTCCAGCTTAGGGCTGAAATGATTCTGCGCGCGAATAAGGCGATGGTCGCAACCAGTACGGAATGACGAGGCTGTCGATATTCAACCAGGCACCATCTTCCGTTCATCATAATATGGTCGATCTCCCCATGAGTCGTGCTGTCAAGAGAGTCCCATGTCCAGCGGCGGTCTTCCTTTTTCTGGAAAACGAGTTTCCATGGCAAAGGCATGCTGCAGGAAAGAGTTCTGCAAAGTGGTTCCCATCTCCATTGTTTTAGCTCTCGCTGGCCTTTCCTATTCTGGTGTTGAGGTCTCCAACAACAAATTTATAGTAAGCTTCATCATTGCGGATAACTTCTTTCAATTGGTGGTAGAACGCATTGAATCCGTACTTATCAGCTGCATCGATACGAATATATGAATGAATACGATTGATGGTAATGATCTTCTCATGACGCGTTAGTTGAAGACGTAGGACGGCCATGCGAGAGGAAAGGATCTCGTAACAGTCGATGATATTAACAATGGACGGATGGACGACAAAACTTTGCCATCAATATTTCGTGAAGCATGTATTTTCGACAATGATTCCTTTGCTCGACCATCTAATAGATTCGGATGCAATACTAAGACCGAAACCAATAATAAATAAGAAAGGAAAAATGACCGACCGCTCAAGGACGATGTAGAAACCGAATTCTTTATGACAGGATATTAAATTATTACTGAAATACTAAGGCAGCGGTTGGTGCAGTGAATAGTAGATTTGCTGAGTAGTCGTAGGTTCGAACCTCAGCTGAGGTTCCGAATTTTTATTTCACGTGATACCCTGCTATGAAAAAATAATAAACAACAGATAAGAAATTCAAACATTATGTCAAACTATTAACTTCATTAATATAGGTGCTAATAATTCGTATTCGCATTAAGCCTTTCAATGAAAAGTACGGTTTGACTATTTATGCCGTGACTGAAGGAAAGTCGGTTTTTGAAATACATTTAACATAAGTGCCAAACCCTTCAACCTTCCAACAGCAATATATTTGGCAGAAGAACTATGGTTTAAAAGAAATGTAGCACATGGTAAGAATAACATATCACTAGATGGATAAAGCAAAGCCGCTTCGATAACTCTGTGACGTTCTCAACTTCAGAACTCTTCTAGCTATCGAAAAAAACCACAAATGCCGTGGTTAAATCGCTGAGAAGTTTGCCGTTCTTTTTAGCCTCTGCGAACCATCGGAGTGGATGCGTGTGTATTAAACTAAACAAGACGTTTTTTCTAAGCTAGAAATTCGTTTATTCAGCTGTTATCTAATTAAATTAACGTGGGTGAGAACCAGTGAAGTCCTTGCTCCTCCGTGTTATCTATCAGAGTTGTTCAATGTGTTCCATTTGTTAAAGAGACTTAAATAAGATTACAGTTTTGCTTTGAGCTCGTCATATTTATTGTATTTGGAGAAAAAATACCCCCTGACAACTTAATGAACTGAGAAGTGACAAACGGTTAGGCATAGCCAGAGTGGAAAAGCTTGTCTCTTAAATATCCAAATTTTTACTACTACATTTCGTGTCTTCGGATTTCATCAGTTTGAGAGACATCAACCCCAATAGTGCAACGCTGCATGGTGCATCTTCCGGTTGTGAAGAAAAGTTAAAGTGAAGTCCGGTATGGATTAAAGTCGTGGGCTTTATGCTTATGTAGTGGCGCACTGAGACAAGTTTCGGATTCATGTACGCGTTGGTGAATATGTTCTCATACGTGTGGACTGCACACTGCACGTGTCATCTTTGGGCTAAAGCCTCAAAGTTGTTGACTGGGCAACACATGGATTCGCACAACCATATTTTTCAAAACTGACCATTATTTAACATCGTTCTAAATAAATAATACTTTTGATTACTAAGCTAACACGATGGTGTTATAAAGTTGCATTCGGCTTCATCGGCACCATCACCATCTTCAGAGTGATGATGACCTGAGTAGTTTGTCTTAGCAGTTCCACTACACCATATAGGCTTTTGTCAACGCATCGAGTCGAATATTCTGGAGTGGACCGCCGCTCCAAGCCCCTTCAAATCCGGTGTGGTCGTCAAAAAGTGATTACTTCAGCAACTCCAGAACAGTTGGTCAAGCTACTCATAGGTATGCTCAGAACTTCACAGCTTGGCGAGATGCCTGTGACGTTCCACCCCACGAAAACATCAAATCCATCATGCGACATGTGCTAAGACAGCCTCATGTTGTTGCTCAAGCTCGCTTGGAGTAGAATCCTCTTTAGTGGTTCGTTGATTAATATGGCTAGAGACGATACGTTCTATTGTTTTTCTTTGTTAAAGTCGCAAAGAATGGTGTTATAATAGAGCTGAATAGAATTTCTTCACAGACGTAAAATAAGAAAAAAAGGAGAGACGATAAACTGCTGCTCTGCAAAAGAAAACTGATGGTTACGGAGAAAGCTGGACGTGTTAAAAAAAGAGTTGTAATTGTTGTTGACTACTCGACGACATTTACTTAAGTTTGCAGTTCAAGCTTGCTAGAAATTATAATTGGAAAATTCCGCCTAGCGACAGAGGAGTATAATATGATTGCTTGAAAAGTGAAAAACAAAAGTCCATTCAATATTATGCAAAAACAATCGAGATTGAAACATCCGCTCGTGCGCACTCATCTTTCACTCCTATTAGCTATTCATTTTACAACAATTATATTTTATTAGATATTACGACAGAAACCCCCCCCCCATAGCCATGAGGGATTATATGAGGACGAGATTATGGCTGGCCGTTTACGACTGGATAAGTTATTGGAGGAAAGACCGCACTTCGAAAGTCATTGCAAGGTGTAGCTGAAAAGCTTCAACGATGCAGCAGTTTGTGGTAGTTAATTCACAACAGTGTGCTCGTTTTCCTGCATTTCGGATTTTGCTGTTGTAGCAGAGTAGAAGTAAAGTTGGGTAACTAGACCTTTATTTCTATCAACCCAATTACGACGCCCGGCAAAGTGGGAGGTTAAAAAATGATTGTTTACGTCTCACACGCCAAATAAAAACATTCTACAGCAGCGGAAAACAAGTGAAACTGTAATCTCCTTGAAAATGTAAAAAGATTTCCAATGTGAGGGATTTCGACAAAGGAAGAGGGAAATTGAGAGAAATGCTTCGTGATAAATCCCATTTAAACCAGAGTTCTTAAGCTTATGCTCCACTTTCTACCATCTGGCTTGCAGGAAACCACCGATGATTCGAGTGAGTGCCATCTAAAACTCCATTTGTTTTCTTTCTTCGATAAGCATAAGCTTTGCTTCCACTTGTTTTGCTTACATATCGGACCACCACAAAGTTGAGAGATTCCATGAAGAACATCAACGGGACGAAATAGTTGTTTCGCTCATGTTTCTTTTTAAAATTTCACTCCTTTGTCAACGACTGTCTCTCTTTTATCTAATCTTTAACGTACACACATAACTATCACCAATAATCTGATGTATTCTTGCAGAATATGGACGACTGAGGTAAAGTCGAAGTCACAATCTTTTAACTTCTATTTACCACCTGTTCATTTTTCATGACATGATATTATGTGGAATACAACCATAGGGATTCTAAGATATGAACAGAACTCCTCGAACTTCATCTGAGTTTCGAATCCACCACTACCCTTTCTGGAAGCTCACATGCTTGCTGCTCATTACACCAACCGAGGCTCTCGCTTTGTGTTTCTCGCAGGTAAATTTCTACTTTTACGATGACATTAACAAAAACTCATTAACGGGAATGATCTGAGGAACGCAAATCGGCTTTGAATTGTAGTCAACCCAAGTTCCGAGTTTAGCTCATATCTCAGCATCTTTATGGTTGATATTAGCTCGCTGTTTTCTAGGTAAACACAGGGTTGCTCTTATTGACATTTATTCACAACAGCTGACGTTTCGGAGGATTTCGCCTTCTTCAGAGGCTGGTTAGGCAGCCAAAGTTGATGTACCAGATTCTTTCGTGCACCCAGAAATAAACGTTTAATCGGCTCTCGCACGAGGCGGTTGTTCTTTGTTTTCTTTCTATTCCGACAGAGGTGGCTTAGCCATGAGTACCACCAATTTATTATGGATTTCAATGTGCTGTTTTAAATCATTCGAAAAGGAATTGTTTACCGTGCAAGGTATCAACCTGAAATCTTTGATTTAGACTATAGGGAAGTTTTCCTTGCAAATCCTTATACGAAATACTAGATATTAACAAGTAATTTGTAGTATCAATGATCTCCCTCACTGTGGGATTTCTTGCGGGTTAGTCGCGAGGCCACGTTGTTCTTTCCCTTTTGAACAATAGATGATTGAAAAGCACATGCAACCGTGTGCTGTTCTAAAAACAAATGGATCGGAGGACGCATTTCCCGTTGTTACCGCACTGATTTCACATATACCCCCCTACATTCACGTATTGAATCTTATGTGTGAATCCATGGATGTGTTTGCTTATGTGCAGATTGTATTCTACAAGTCAACTTGATGAAAATCTACAACTAAATTACAAAGTGAGTTGCACGTGCTTTACAGTCACTTCCACCTCTACGCTAACGGTATCAACAGTCAAACAGAACAGAACAACTGGTTCCATTCCTTTGACCTAGGGTGAGCTGTCGTTACAGCAACGTTGTGCAATATATTTGGGACGGATGTTAATATCCTAGAAGCATTCTTGGCTCAATAATTTTAGGAAGATTAAGAAGACAATCTGTACCTGTAATGGCTGCGCACTTCGGATCTTAATCCTCCATCGAAAACCTGAAGAAGCAGTGCAACAGGCGTGAGAACAACGCTGCCGAGAGGTCGTGACAAGAAGACACCACCCTTTTAACACTGTTTACAATAGCACAGAAAATCTTTTCCTAAACATCGCGGAGGTGGTCGATTGCATATTTGGTCTGTGCAGTGATATGCGGTATCATACCGATGCACGGAGTTAGTTCGCGCGTGGTGTTGCAACATTTCTACAGATCGGCTTTCATTTAAGCTTGGCACAAATACCCAATATTCTCTTAAGTTTTTAAGCGATACAGTTGGATGAATGGCATGTCATCAAGTGATTGGTCAACAGCAGACACTTCCTCTTTTTTATGTGATCCTGGGGTTGCTCCTTACATGAGGAAAATCGAGTCGGTTAGCCCCCGTGGTTCAATGACCCATTGCCAGTAAAGCGGATGAAGCACTAAACACGAATCAGAAGCGAATTTGTAATTCGTTAAGATGCAAGTAGGTGTAGAAATTGACTTTCTGACGCAATTAGGCTGAATTGTCCCATGTTTTCCATATTAGAGTATTCACATCAGTGCACATGCACGTAAGTTAGCTTGAAAGTAAGCAGACTCTACCTGTTGATTAAGCCACACATCTGCAATCAAAATAACTTAAAGTTCATTAAAAGTGGATTGATATCGCCTTCAACGAATAATTACGTTGTCAGTTCTGGTACAGCCTCAAAAGCAACCTATTATTATATCCAGTTCGGACGGTTCAGTTCTGTGAGTTTGATAACCTGTAATCACAGTAAAACCCAACCGTGCTAATCTCTTGCTGCAGCACTAAGCAAAACCTAAGAAAGATTATTAAAATCTCAGAACCACTCCAGGAGGTCCAAACTTTCACTTGCTGCGGTTCCAATCTTTCAGCACATACATATTATTTCAAAAAAGCATCCACTAAGATTACAGTGATCCAAGCCAGCAAAATCAGAACCCAGTCGGTTTGACTAGGAAGAAAAATAGCTTTCATGGAACTACACTTGTGATACTGGAGATCCAGTACCCCAATGAACATGCAACAGTGGAACAGTAGATAAAGTTGCTGCCCTTATTTTATATCATTTCTAGCATTGCTCATTCGCAATGTGTAAACTCTCCTGATTTTACTATTCGTTCTTTCAAACCTTCGATTGTGTGGATGATTTAGAACACAGTCGGTAAATCATTCCATATCCGAGAAATTTTGAATGAAAATAATCCATTACGGGTCGAATGCATGCCACAATTTTATAACTGGTTTTTCTTAACCGTTTAATCCCGGTATAAATACTCAATGTCTTCTTGTATTGTTAACTTTACAGAGACTTCTGCAAAAACATTTGAGTGAGTTCACCTCATTTGAGCGATGCTCCACTCCAATGGATTCCACTCTAATCATTGCGGATCTAAGGAAGCTGAAGGCACCGAGAAGTGACCCAAAATGAAGAAAATTATACTATCTCGAGTAACCTTAGCAATAATAAACTGCAACAGAAATCGTCCACAAGAGTGCATTTGTAAAAATTATTACAACTAGTCACTAGTATGAATAAAAAGTTATTGTACATAAAACCCGCAAACCACAGAGAAAGATTTAAAGAGAAAATGTTAGACTATCTTTCCTACAAACCACAAATACCCAATTAAACCTGCGTTGAGGTCTTAAGGGAAGACATTCTGAAGCACATCGTAGTGCAGAGAAATAATTACGGGTACTTTTTACATAGGGAAACATCAGAAAGTGTTCTGAAAAGCAAAGGATTCTGAGAAATTCGACACAGTAACGCCGTATTATGGAGTAGTGCGACGGCGTCGCCATCGTCCATTACACGATCTCGTCGTCAGTCAGCCGTTGTCTTTCAGCGTACGGTGGCGGTGGCGGAAACGACGAAAGCGCTGACGATGTTGGCGTAGAGAGAGCAGAACAATATGATGGCAATAAGCTTGAGATGAAAAGTATAGTATAAGAGTAAACAGGACAAAAAACATAATGAATATCTTAGAAACCGACTTTCATTAGAACTCGGAAGCATTAATCAATAAGCAATAATATAGAAAAGGATAAAGCTATCGGCGTTGATCGATTCCTGAGGGATGCCCCATGCGTTCGACTTCATTAAGCTTCGTTAGAGGTGAATGAATGCATGTTTGGGCTACACATCGACTCGCGGTGGTCTACCGATATATCGGGCCAATGCAGCTATCCTCTCACGCGGTGCCGAACCCACGTGTATTGTAGAGCGAATCTAACCACTACACTACACGCACCCCAAACAACACCACACAATAAGAAGTATTGGAAAATATAGTCAGTAATAAACGCCAAAGTCAAATGATGGCAAATAATCTTACTATTTGTCATTCACATTTGAACTGATTTACGTAAACTTTTTCAACGATCTCATTTTTATCACTGAAATTTAAAGAATGACTCATTTCAACTTATCACTTCTGATAGAAATCGCCTGAAAACTTGTAAACAATGAAGAACAACCGCCCACCTTTTTAATAAACAAACAATCATCTTTCGAATTTTCTATAGAATATTTTTCGCTTTTTTTCTTTCTAAGGTTCTCCTCTTGCACTGCGGAAACGTCATAGGTCAAAAAAAATTCGTTTGCAATGGTAAATTTACAATATTATTTGATATAACGGTCTGTGAGAGCCTAAAAATTTTAGATCCTAATTCTTTCCAAAAACTTTCGAAATCCTAGAAGTCCAACTAAAACAAACAACTCTTGGAACTCATAAAGAAAAAAACGTCTCAACCATATTTTATTCGGAAACTAAGAAATCATTGCAGCACTTTCAGCGTTCACGGGTCGTCCTGACAAAGCTGCTTACATTTCCTAGTAAGCTCTTCGTAAAATACCAGAATTTTGTAGGAAAATGTTGCATATGGCTTCATTTGTACATTACTCTTCCTCTATAGAATGATGAAACTGCCTGTGTGACGAGGAGGATCTGCTCCATAAATTTCTCATTTAAGCTTTTTGCACGAGTTTTGAAAAGAAATCTACCCACAGATTTGTTCTCGGATCAGCTGATGGAAAGAGTTCAACATTGGTTGTTGTCGATCAATAACTGCCATCGGTATCGTACCAAGGAGTGCATGTCTACGAATGACGCATCTTGGCATTGCGACATTGCGCCAGTGGATGGAAGTCGCTACCAGTTGCATAATTAGGTGTCATAAATACTAAGGGCGAGTGTAGCGTAGTGGTTAGAGGTACCCTGCAAGACATATGGAGTCGATCGCGCGTCGCAGACTCACCAAGCCCTTCATTCCTTCGACGTCGGCAAACTGGTGCCAGACTTATCCGGAAGGATAGCAGCAACAACTCGATGCAAATGTAGGCCACCACGAGTCATACCATACAGGCGACATATGCATTCAATCACCTCCAACGATGCTCAATGAAATCGAGTGCACGGTGCTTGCACTTCTCCTGAGGGACTGATCAACATGGACAGTTTTATCTTTCAAGCTTTTAATAACCATTAAAATATATATTCTCACCCAATATTTGATGAAATCGCGCTAATATTGGAGTGCCGCTCACTACGGCATGGACGGCATGTCATCCCTCTTAAGTAAACGAGCACTGATGAGCTAAAATCAACCCAATAAATCGACCGATCAATATTTATCCTCATTACAATCATCACAGACGGCTTTTATTGGAAAAAAAACATACGTAAACGATGTATTAAATCATAAAGTACAATATTTCTGAACAAACAAGACATTTTTTCTATTAAGAGTGATATATTTTTTCATTCAAGGATGACAAATGACTTTTGTCTTAGACTTTCTAAAATAACAACTAGTAAAAAAGTCGACAACTTGTAATACAACTTGGCTTAGATTTCAAAAAAAAACTCAGCAAAATAAGCAAAGGAGGATACCTAAAGAAGTTAGACGCTTAGGGATTTTTTTGATGACAGATGATGTCAGAATTTTTAAACTGCGCGATTGAATTTTGAAAAAAAATTTTTTTTCAAATGATATCTTCCGTATGCGATGATGACGTCGCTGATAAGGAATTTAATTTTTCCACTCTTATCATCTTTATTGTTCTTAAAAGCAAATAATGCATCTAAATGCTTTTAAGGTTTCATATAAAATGTAGACGTAATCTATAACTCACCTTTGATTTGCCTTCGGCGGCAGCCACATCATAAAATCGTGATTGGCAATGCATCCGGAATTGACAAGAGAAAACCTAAAGGAGTATTGTTAAACAAATATTGTTCATCGATAGCTGTCATTTGGCACTAAAATAAACCACAATGTCTGAAACGCGAACTATCCGTTTTCGTAACAAAACCTAAGTTAGGTGTTCCGGACTGAATCATCAGAATTCCGGAAATGATAAAGAGAAGACAAAAGACTTTTCCAGGTGAGCAACTACCATAAATCGATTGGCGATGAACACTTTGATCACCTACCATCCAAAAGACATTTATTCCATTCCTAAAATCTGACCGACCTTGGCTTTTTCAGTCGGCTCATAGTGAAGATACAACCAAATGCCACTAGGACGAGAATGGCAATGCCCAAGAGAAACGTAGCGTGGTCTTCATGAACATCTAACGGTTCATTCAGAAGGAGAGGAGGTTTGTAAAACTGAAAAACTGATCAGTGATTTTCAGTAACGGCACAGTAACCATTACATGTGTTACCGTTGTCTGCTAACCCAGATAAGACATATAGGACTGCATACCTTTACCCATTTTGTGTTGTTGAGTAAGATACGTTACCACCAACAAGGATGTTTTCCGTTAATTACCTCTATGAAGTATTCCAATAGTAACGTTGTACATTTAAATAAACGTCGTTTTCAGGGATAAATTTTATAGATAACCAGTTATCCTTCTTACAAAAAACTGCAAGTTATCAAAGGTAAAAAAATAACCTGATATCCTACAACGAACATCTGGATACGGCAGAGCATGAATAAGTAAATACATATAAATTTCAACTACAGCGATGCTGAGATATTCGTAAAACTGTTTACCGCAGGTGTTTGCAAATAAAGTAGACACCTGTGAAGCAGTAGCACAAATCGCAATGTACTTACTTTTTTATTTACTGCCTACTCTTTTTTCAAGGCAGGTTATAATGTGAAATATAACTACAATGATGCTGAGATATAAGTGTCGTTGATCAGTGTGGTGGTGAACGCGTTAGTCCCTGAAAAGAGTAATAGCGAGTTCGATCCCCCCGCAGACACTTGCGGTACGAAGTTTTGCAAATATCTCAGCATCACTGTTGTTATATTTCACATCATGACGTGCCGTGAAAAAAAATAGGCAGTAAATAAAAAAGGAATACATGTGGGCTTTACATCTTTATAGCCCAGGGTTTCAGTTTGTGACAAAGAGATCATTTAAAATGATACTATTCTAGCAGATGTTTCTTTCAAGTGGATACCTTATATTCAATCCCAGATTTCAACGCATTAATTGGGAGATTGGGTCTTTCTTAGCCAGTGTGGCCTATTGTGTAAAAGCACTGATTTTCAAAAAAGCAGTTTTGCTTACATCATAGGCGGCCCACTTTCTTTTTCGAAAAGACTTCAAGATGTCACTATTGAGTGACTTTTCAATAATTCTATGGTGACTGTATCGAAATCACTTACTATGGAGCTGTTGTCGTCTTGTGCTAAGAGTTCAACATCACAGAGCGGCACCTGGAACAATCATAATCAAATATTTCTCGTTACTAACACACCAAAGCTAAACTTTTATAAGACTTCGGGTCCACGTATTCCTAATGGAGTTAGGATGAATCTAAAAAATATCTACGATAGAATAAATGCAGCTTAATAAGTCGCTGCTTTCTTCATGAGCAAGCACGAGGTTGTTATTACACTATTCATTCACAATAGATGATGTTTCGGCGGTCTCGCATTCTTCTGATCCTAAAATGGTCAGATTAATGCGCAGGTCAATCAATCAAACGCTTTCATAACGTCAGCGGATAAAACATAAAGAGGCTAATTTAACACATAAGTTTTTTGGTTCTCTCATTACATGAAAAGTCATGTATTAAGTTTTGTCTTCTGAAGTTATGAAGATGTTTGACCAAGTAGATTGCATGCTTTGCATTGGAAATTGACCTTTCCACGTTATGAAGGAGGTGGAACGGCCGAAACGTCAGCTATGGCGAATAAATAATACGATAACTACCTAGTGTTTCCTCGTCAAGAAATTTGTGAATTAGTGACCAATGCCGAGGTTAATAGAAAATCGGGACTATTATATGGTCTTCATTTGTGTCTGTATACATCTTTTAGGACACGTATATCGCGATGCTTAGAGTTTCAATATAATGCATATTTGATCGCTGGTTCTATCCGACGTTCTGGTCTAACTAAGCCACCCATCTCTCCGGAGCTGACAAATTAGTACCAGAATTGTTTTTAAAGGATGAAAATTTGTCGGCCACTTGTGTATCCAATCACCTCTTCGATGCGTGATTAAGTCAGATACTACTGGAATACTTGGATGGCCCGCCCTCAATGGTTGTGCGAGCTCCAGCAAATTCTCCACTTTTCGGAGTTTTGCTGGTTTGGCTACTGTGTTTCCCTGGAGACCCGAGGTCAGCTTGCCCAAGGTCTCCCCAGGTCGTCACAACCATAGGCAGTCGCCACCCTTGTGGATCAGAGGGAGATTTGCCACCCTGCGATTAGTTTGACATTAGGGGCAGTGGTGGATCCCGGTACTGGTTTACTCTTAGCTGAGCTTTTTGGTGGAAACGCCGGACTCCTTCTCAGCTTGGGAGAGTCTGCCGGGAGGATGAATCCCCTCGCTCTACTTTGCAGCCTGACATTCAGAACACCTCCAAGCTACGATGACGTGTTAAACCGTTGGGAGGTTAAGTTGGGTTGGTTAATTAAGTCGGACACATAGTGCATTTCAAGCGAATTGATTAAAGATGAACTTCTTATTTTATGCCTCATTGCATCGTAATGGGAAGCTTTTTTTACTACGATCACTCAATCTTCTTCGATCCTTAGGTATCAAGTAGTAATGTATCGAGGCAAAGGTGCTTCTTCGATTTGTAAGGTCGTGAACAATGTATTTGACGTTTCCACTTGGAATCGCATCTAATAGTAAACCTATGCTACTGCATGATGACAGCCAGTAATCCCTGTAAATGGTTTATCATCTTTTGGTGACAAACAGTAGTGTTTTAGATATGTATAGTGGATGACTCATTTTCTGGTAGGAGCACTGAATCTGCGGAGAGTTTCGGCGACATTTCCATCCGGAAATTAGAAATCCTTCGACGCAGCAGATTCTAGAGATCAGATCGAATGGTTCTAATCACCAAGGACAGTAGGAGTAATGGGCTTCGCACGAAAAAATGCGATTTTCCTTATATCCCTCGAGATGTCAGTGTCTAGTAAAGAGCTTTGGATTGCGAAATGGACGAGTGGGAGATTTAATGGTACCGTTTAATGGTATTATATGACTAATTGGTTCAGAGGTCATGGTGACTTCAACCGAGTAAGCATAATAAGTCTGCTAGTTTAAAAGAATAAAAGAAGTAAATAAATCTTACATTGGTCAACAATGACAAATTGCGCAGGTCATAGATTTAACAAGGGTTGACTACACAAACCGTCGAAATCTGTTATCTTTGCTTTCAACTTCTCTCTACTTTTGGCTTTTTTACAAAAAGGTACACCTAAATTGAATAGCCATCTGCATTTTTATTTAATCGGAACAAATTCTTTCAACCGTAAATTTGCAGAAAAAAAATAACTGCAGAAGGCCTTACTATTAAGAGTTAAAGCTTGTAGTAATGCTTCTCAGTAATGAATAAACATCTTGGAAAGTCTCTTGGAACACGATTTGAGACCTTCTTGAAATGTAAGCGTAATGTGAAGTCTGGAGAAAGAATGAATAAAAAAAATGGACGATAAAGGAACAAAACAAGAGTAAGTCGCAGCAAAGGAAAAAAAAAGGAATGAAGAAGTAAAGAATCCTTCTGAAATTAAACGGTTCAATGGTAAAGTATTTTTATAAGGGAAACTGAAGACAATTTTGTCATCAATTAATTTTGCTCTCTAAGCAAGAGATTTCCTTGAGCTTATTCAAAATCCCTGAATTGTTTGTTGTTTGCGAAATGGATTTAACAGCCGATATTCGTTTTTAATGTTTTAGCCCGATCAAGAAACATCAAAACTTCGCAATGCTTTTTTGGTATTAACTTTCCTCACCGCACAAAGCCGTGTCAGAGCCATACGGTAGATTGAGATAGCATGCCGACGTCACAACTGTCACTGAAGCTCCGATCATTCGTCCACTTTCGGCTAAGTGTTCTTCAATGGACGGCGAAGCCATTTCATGGTTGCAAAATAAGGCCCTATGGCCTCAAAACGATGCCATCTTCAAGGTCTTACGAACATTCACATGATAAAAAAAACTGATAGCTGTGAAATGCTAAGTATGAGCTCCGACTGGGAAGTAAAGCAGGAGAACTTATCATTCTTACTTCACACGACCTAGCACCACATATTCTGTGGGGGTCGCCAGCTTTTCCGAACCACAGGCATCCCGATCTCAATGAGTCTGGTGTATGCATTCCGAGTTCGGGACGATGATGAGTTATGTTGGTCCAGCGTGAGGTCGAACCATGGCCTTGTGCGCATTCAATCTCATCACTACGACTAGGCTACCTAGGCCCAGAAATGGAAAATCATGAATGATGAAAACAAGACGCAAGAAAGTATAGGTGGATGAATGAATAATGACGATAAATGAAAACAAGTAAACTTGAAAATAACATTAGAACAAGATACTGCAGTGAAGGACAAGAACATAGAACAAGTTAGAACAAAGATGAACAAAGATCCGATCACCTTAAATGCATTTCTTCCTACTTGAGTACTAGTTACATGAGAAACCATACTAAGATTTTATGAAACTGGAGACTATGTCAACTTTTGTTAGATGATAGAAGGATAAAAAGGATAAGGCTCTCGGCGTTGATCAATCCTTGATGGATGCGCCATGCATTCGACTTCATTAAGCATCGTTTGGAGGTGATTGAATGCATATCTGGCCTTTGCAACCACTCGCAGTGGCCTACCGATGTATCGATCCAGTGCTGCTATCCTCCCAGACAAGTTTGGTACCAATTTGCCGACACCGTAGGGACGGAAGGCTTGGGGAGCCGTGGGCGCGGGGATCGATTCCACGCGTGTGTCGCAGTGCAGCCTCCAACCACTGCGCTACACGGGCCCTTTTTGTGTTAGCTGACAGCAATCAGTTATCGCTAAATCCTTCTCAACTAACACGAAGCAAAGAGCACAGTTAAAATATGAATAAACTTATTTGGAACGGGTGTACAACAACAATCAATGGTGCTCGAAATTCTTGTTGAGCAAACACGAGGTGTTACTTTATTCTTTATTCCGTTGGAGCTGATGTTTCGGCGGATTTCGCCTTCTTCAGAGTCTGGAAGGGTATATTGATTGGTAATCTACTAAATCAAACGCTCCGATAACATCTACAGAAAGATGAAAATCTAAATCGCAACCACACGATCAACAGTTTCGCAGAAAAAAAACCCACCGTTTATTACGTGCCTTCCACTGAGGAAGAACAGCTGATTACAGTCGCATATGGTCGTTAAATGCACCACCCCACATCAAAAGTCGATGCGAAGGTACGGGACCAGATCACGTGTGATCTCCGGACTTTCCTCCCTGCTGTTCATTCTAGGGTTCCTGGTAATTATCCAAAAAAGCCTCTAGAAGTTTGCGCGTTGGAATTTTGGCATTCTGTGCCAGGATATTGACTTTAATATCAAAATCGTCTCCGCTATGTTTTTTGCATCCTATGCGTGCCTAGTGGCGTGCCTTGTTTTGATTTTCGTTTGCCATTTAGGTGTTCTTCTAAGCGGATACTTAAAGGTCTTCCCGTTTCGCCAATATATTCGTCTCTGCAAGTACTACAAGAGACCAGGTATATCGCACCAGAACTCATGCAGTCACCGTCCTTACCATAAGGGCAAAATTAGAGAATTAATAAATTCGTAATTAGGGAGTTAATAAATTGAAAGATCATTAGGCTATCAGTTAGCGATAAAGGGAAAGAGTTCGTAGTTATTCCTCGCCAGTTAGATGTTAAGATAACGGAGCAACATCTTAATGATGTTACCCTTTATCGCCCATCCTCCGAAAAAGGAATACAAAAGTCAATACCGAAAACCAAATAATCAGTGGGTCAATGTGGCAAGGGCTGCAGGCATAAAACCATCGGTTATTTCGCAATTTAAAATCGATAAACCAACATGTCCCGTCTTATACCTACTTATTAAAACACATAAGTTGGGATCAGCTGATGATCTTGCGTCAACCAACCCAACATCCTTCAAGGTTAGACCCGTCATCAGTTGTGTAGACAGGCCAACGGATAGAATAACCTGGTTTTAAGCCTAATACTTTCCCAGTTGTTCAAACATATTCCAGCTCACCTTACGAACACCCAAATGTTCCTAGAACGTCTACGTAACGCGTCTCCCAATAACGTGCGTGTAATGGAGTCCTTCGACGTTTCCGCGCTGTACATCATCGTATCGAATGACTCCGCAATGCAAGACATCCACGAACTTCTTGTTCAATATGAAGGAGGAATACATATGCATGGCTTGACTATTCAGCAGCTCATGGCTCTTCTAAATGAGTGCCTAAATTGCTCGATTTTCAGATGGTCTGGGAATTACTATGCACAAATTAGAGTGCTGGCAATGGGACAGCGACTGGCGCTAAGTCTTGCCATTGCATTTATGTCTGAAATAGAAGCCCCCGTTACTAATCTCCGGCCGGTACTCTATTGTAGATATATAGACGACTGTTTGTCGTCTTCTCTACTCAGGAGGAGATGGACGAATGCTTTGAATTGTTGAATGAGCAGTCTGAGTACATCAACTTTACCCGTGAGAAACCAAAAGAAGAATGGCTTCCATTTCTTAACGTTTAGATCAACTTGTCCGATAACGGTTACATGACAAAATGGTACGGAAAACCAAGTAACAAGAACATCTTTTTAACTTATTATTTACTGCATACTCTTTTTTTAACGGCAGGGTATGTATTGCGAAATATAACTTTAATGATGCTGAGATATTTGCAAAACTTCGGACCGCAGGTGTCTGCGTTGGGGGAACGAACGCGGTATTGTCCTTTCCGGGGAGTAACGCGTTCACCACCACGCCATGCGGGTCCTTCGTTTCGCCTGTCTCTCAGCTTCTTTTGCCATCAGCAATCACCCGTCAACGAGATTGATCTGGGGAGCCCAAATCGGCAACGTACCCAGTTAAGCTGAGGCTGCAGTTATAATCACAATTTTTAACTTATCATTTACTGCCTACTCTTTTTTAACGAAAGGACCCACACGGTGTGGTGGTGAGCGCGCTACTCCCCAGAAAGAACAATAACGCGTTCGTTCCCCACCGCAGACACCTGCGGTCCGGAGTTTTGCAAATATCTCAGCATCATTAAAGTTAACAAGAACATCATCGATCATTTCCTCTCCTCCCATCCTTCACACACAAAGACGGCGCTTGTAAGAAACGTGTTTCGAACAGCCACCTCTGTGTGCACGAAGAGGGAACTAAAAGAGGAATCGCGCAACTTGGTTCGGCAAATAGCCATCTCCAATGGTTTTGAAATAGTAACCCCACGAGATAAGTCTAGAAGGAGAGCGACGACCCCAAAAGAAAAAACGTGACCAAAGCAAAACCCCGTTTATGTTGCCCTTCATTAGCAATGAAGTAAGTATAGCTATAAAACGATGCTTAAGAAGGGCAGGTCTAGAGGAATCGGTAGCGATAGTTGAAATACCACCCGATTCCCTTCGTCGTTAATTAGTTCGCAGCCAACAATATGACGGTCTATGCGAAAGACAAAAGTTGCATAATTCGCCCATATGGCAAAGACGGTGACTGCATGAGTTCAGGTACGATATACCTGATCTCTTGTAGTACTTGCGGAGACGAACATTTTGGCGAAACGGGAAGACCTGTAAGTATCCGCTTAAAAAGAACACCTAGATGGCAAACGAAAATCAAAACAAGGCACGCCACTGGGCACGCACAGGACACAAAAACATAGCGGAGACGACCTTGATATTAAAGTCAATATCCTGGCACAGAATGCCAAAATACCAACGCGCAAACTTCTAGAGGCTTTTTGAATAAATACCAGGAACCCTAGAATGAATAGCAGGGAGGAATGCCTAGAGGTCACACGCGATCTGGCCCCCATATCTTCGCGTCGATTTTTGATGTGGGATGGTGCAGTCATCAACGGTTGGCGACTCTGATCAACTGTTCTTCCTCAGTGGAAATCACGTAATAAACGGTGGGGTTTTTTCGAGAAGCTGTTGATCGTGTGGTTGCGATTTAGATTTTCATCTTTCTGTAGGTGTTATCGGAGCGTTTGACTTAGTAAATTGCCTATCAAAACACCCTTCTAGGCTCTGAAGAAGGCGAAATCCGCCGAAACATCAGCTCCAACGGAATAAAGAATAAAGTAACACTTCGTGTTTGCTCAACAAGATTATCGAGAACTATTTAATCAATGCCGAGGTTAATAGAAAGTCGCTTGTGGGAATCAGTGGTGCTTTGCAATACACATGTAATCATCGGTTTGATGGTTCATCTTAGAGAACAACGTCCTCCTCTCTTCCCTATTCGGAAGATTGGTACCAGACATGCCTTAGAAGATAAAACACTAATGTTACATATCGGCAAGTCATTACAAACCATTACATGGAAAAATGCATCAAATGAATTTTCGAATATCGTGAATGGAGTCCAATACAAGGCGGCTCATTTAATGAGATTGGCCAAGACCGAATGATTTGACTTCCATCTTCGTCATCTATTCAGTGACAAAACTGTTAGCTAGGTTGAAGGAAGAAAAAAATGGAAAAATGTTCACACTCTTTCCGGAAGGTCAGGTCACATTCGTAACTACTAAATCAATGTCATAGTTTCCATCTATGTATTGCCACAATCCAAGTCACCTAGCGGCAATTCTCTCGAAGCAGAATGACTGCATGGCGAAGACTTGAGACCACCACACCACGTATATCTTAAGACTCCAAACAGAGAAACACTTATTCAACCATGCAGATAGCACTCTAATCGAAACTGTAACCATTTTTGCACAATTTTGTTTTCTGAAGTAATGGTCTCCCCATGAACAAACAGGATCTCTTGGGAATGATGACCACGCTTAACGAATTAACTTGTATATTTCAGTACTGCTTCTACTGGACTAGTGTTTCACCAATTATGTCGGAATCCATTCCCCAGATTACCGTATAAATACGGCCTCAGCTCGTCGTCACCTGGTGGCTGTCAGCAGTCAATACACACTAGCGAGAATGTTGGCTAGCTGTGACAGAGATTCAACCTGGAAGGCAGGGGTAGTGGAAGTTGTTGGTTGTCCGTAATGGAAGGTCAAGATAACAATAGAAAAAGGCTTTCCATATCCATCAGGAAGGAGTTTTATTGCAGAAAACTTTGTGCTTACAATGGCTATTCACTGTTATTTAATAGCTTCTTTTTACAAACAATACCTGATATACAAAAAATAAACAGATAAGTTATGGATAAACAAGCTTGGCCGTAGGTCTCCGCAAAACAATACAGCAAATGTACTTATGTATGATTACCCTGGTTGTATCGTTAAGCAGTAGAACCAATTGACAGCATGTCCGTCTGGTGAAGTTTAACTGATGTTCACAAAGATGCATCTTCTGAAATCTGTTACATTTCGGGAATTTATGTGTAAAATATGAATGCTGAAAACGAAGCTACTTCAAGCCAGAAAACGTTTCTGCTGTTGAGAATGCGCCAAGATATCTCTGTAGATGAAAAATAAACGAAGTCAAAAAGTATGCCTAAAAAAGGAAAACAAGGAAAGGCGCAGAAGATGAATGGAGCAGGAAAAAAGTAGAAAGTAGAAACGAAGAAGTCTGAAAATTTCATTGAGATATATCATTATATTCACAAAATGTTGACCACAATCGCTCATTTCTCTACAACTAACCGACTTTAGACTGATGAAAAGACAATTCTGGACGAGTTATACGGTAATCGAAGCAGCTTGTGGGCGCGCCTGAGCGGCGCTTCATACTAGTTCGCTAAGTGATTCCCCATAACACCATTGCTATGACATTTACCATTGGATCTCTCTAGAAAGTCTAAATGGCATGCAAATTTTCATTTAAGATAGGAGAATTTTCGTAGAAGCGGTTAAATTACAGCTTTTTTCTCAAGTAGGGAAAAACTACAAGGATCCGAAAAGATCCAACAACAAACAATTTTATTTAAAAATTATTGTGCATTAAATAACTTTACTATTGTAAAAAGCACAAATAAAATAATTTAAAAAGTATTGGAAAGTTTTTTGACAGAACGAACAAATGAGAATGCGAAAACTCTGATGCCGGATGAGTTGCCATGGATGCAGTCGGAAGCATTTTATAGTTCGCAAGGCTATATGATTTTATAGCCGTTTTTCACGCTATAAACCTTTTTATTACAGATTTGCGGCCTACGAGAAGTTTTAAAAGCAGCGCTAAATCGATCGATACATATATGTGGTACGTCTGGTCTCTAAACATCGTGCTACTTTTAGCGTCAGCAGTGGAGATCGCCCGCATTCTAAGTCAGAATGAGAAGCATTTTTATAATACTGGAAAAAGTACTTAATTTACAGGCCATAAATTTTTACACAAAGTTAAGTAAAAGAAAGACAGACTAGAAAATCATTCTTTGACAAATGCGCAATAAAAAAGGGGGAGAAAAAAAGGAGGAGGATTTAGCCAGATAGAAATTTTTTTACTGACATTTTCTCAGACGCCGATGACAGTTGTCATTTGATTCGACACTTTGAAGATTTTTATGTAAACAACAATGCAATCCAACAGAACAGCCCAAATCTATAAGATATATAGCGAACAATATGTCTTTATAATTAAATAGGCCCGTAGCGCAGTAGTAATGATGCCGTTTAGCACGGTAACGGCCTTGGTTTCACCTCGCCCTAGGGACCATCAAGTCTGCCATCTTTTCCAGACATCTATCCCTCCGCAATGGGCAAACTAGACTTGTCTTAATGGATAAGAGCAAGTACTTGATACATCAAAATTCCGCAATTGGTTATGGAAACCACATATGCATTCGATCATTCCTAAAGTGTTATGAATGGAGGAGAATGCATGTCGCATCCGGACTGGATAGGTCAAAGATATCCTGTTTTGAAGTGGACTCATTCTAAAATCGTAGACGAAATGCTGCTACCAATATTGTTACACATAGACAAATGCCTGTGCAAACATTAGCTTTTTTTTCCTGCAAGAAAAAAGTTCTGCACACTTTTTTCTCACCAAGAAACAAAAAAGGTAAGAAAAAAAAGACGGCCCGTTAACATATCAATGACTGAAATGCTAGAATCAATGCGACAACTTTAACTTTACATTCTTTTGAGAAATAACGCCTCTCATATTTATTCCATAGCCTTTAAATTATCCGACCAGCTAAATTCCAGGAGGTGCTTCTGGATATTGTAGTTGTACTCTTCAGTATCTGCCTAACGAAGCAAACAGAGTAAGATTGTATTTGACAGATTTATGTAGGAGCTCACTTAATAGTAAAGCAATACCAGGAATCCTCTTACTCAGAAACTCCGTCTCAAAGGGCCATACCGCCTTCCAGTGTCAACAACACCTAACAAAACGGAATATCATGACAAATATAAAAAACACTAAATGTCCGAACACTGTGAAAACCGAAAATGTTCGTGAAGTGTAGATCGATGCGAATGTGAATACAAAGGTCAGGTATTTAACTGCAGCTAAGATGTGGTGAGAAATTAGCAAAATTACGACGATTGATGGGCGTTTAGCATTTGGTCGCTTACGTATACAGCATTTAATCGACAGCATTTCATACGAAACAAAGTTAATTTATGCGGAATTCCGTTGACACGAGCGCTAAATGAGGGTGGCTTTGTGGATTAATCCAAGCGCTGTGCTATGGAAACTCTTCGTTTTTTGAGAGTTTATATGGAGAGGAAGAGCTGGACGGACGGCTGCATGAGTGGCGACAGGCTGACAGGCTGATTGTTTGGTTAGCGAGAACCATTAGTAGCATTTCGGTTAGGGACTTATTAAGGATCCACGAACGCAAAACTACCACATAAATGGCTCATATGAATGAAAAAAATTCCATAGAAAGGTGATACCACTATGCAATAGCCGGTTATTTTAGTAATTTGCTATTTTTATCCCCTATGCATTTGCCGAAATTAGATTAAAAATTTAAAAAATAAAAAAATTAAACAAATTAGATTGAAAATTAGAAACATATGCAATTAGAGATTGTGGTAATTTTCTTAAAGAATAAAAATAAAACTACCAGTTAAGTAACAAGAGAATTGAAGTCTCTTCAATAAGGAATCTTCACCGGGACATAAAAACAGCCCTTTTTTTGTCATTATAATGCTGGCCCATCAGTACAACGTTCACGTTTGTGTTATAGTTTTTGCTTCTACACGTTGTTGTTCAGCTTAGGCTTTTGAGATAGAAATGTATAGACACAGATTCAACGCGGACACTTTTAACAAGAATTCAAACATAACCAAGCAGCACCATAAATGGTCGACCAAAACGACTTTGCAATTGGTCAGAAAATTTTTGAAGACCGTGGGTTGGTTGAAGGAACGGAAATGAAGAAAGGCGAAGACGACTTGATGTTTTCGACGATTTCGACGATTTTAATTTTAATTTTACCTTGAAGAGATTAAGTGAAGAAGTTCCATTCATGCAACGATTTGAGAAATTAAGGAAGAACTAGGAATTGAAGTAGAAACGGTTCAATAGAACCGTTCACGAAGCACAGTGGTTATATGTCACGGTGCAATAATACACGAATGATCACTTGTCACCTAGCACCGGCCAGCTAACTCTCCCATGTCTCTGGAGTACGTAAAATGTAGCTGGATTCGTCAGCGAAAGAAATTATTCCTATCCACAAAAGATGGCGAATTTGTGCTGAAGAGCTGGGATCGTTTCAATAGAACAAGCTCAGGGCTCACTGTTTTCTAAAGACAAGGTTGTTATTGCGGTATTTACTCATTCATAAAAGTTGACGCTTCAGCGATTTCAGCTTA
Source organism: Angiostrongylus vasorum (assembly GCA_018806985.1). NCBI lineage: Eukaryota > Metazoa > Nematoda > Chromadorea > Rhabditida > Metastrongylidae > Angiostrongylus > Angiostrongylus vasorum. The sequence continues at coordinate 59,346 of JADANN010000288.1, forward strand.
CTCAGAGGTTAGAGACGTCAAATTGACATGCAATCTACTCAGCTAAACAGTTTAACAAATTCAGCAAGTAAAACCTAAGCAGAAATTTTCACTCGAAAAAGCAAATAGTTACTTTTAAACACTAATCGTTTACAAGTCACAATGGAATCACATTTTATCTACTGCCTATCCTTTTTTTCATGGCAGAGTAAGCTAAGAAATATATTTGAGTCTTCAGCTTAACTGGGTTCAATGCCGATTTCTGCTTCACAGATCAATCCCGTTGATGGGTGATTACTGATAGCACCTATAAAACACGGCTGAGAGAAAGGCGAAACGAAAGACCCGCATAGTATTATGGTGAACGGGTTGGCCATCTGAAAGTATAACAACGTGTTCGATCCCCATCGAAGACACCTGTCGACCGGAGTTTTCCAAATATCTCAGCATCATTGCACTGATCGTTTTGTTCTCTGTAATTCTTCCACTTATTGCTGTAGAGCAGCCTCACAGAGGAATCGAATACATGGGCAGGAATATGTTTGGCTCAAGTCAAAAAAATTAGCCTGAAGTATGGCACATGGTCAAGTGTGATCAAAAGACACTCCTGCTTGCGGTTTGTCTTCGGATTTTTGGAATATGTCCAAAACGCTACTGATGTTTTAGATTCCTTTACTAATATAGTGATTTCCACTTTAAAATCGGATCCGCTATGTCCCTGTGTCCTTGGCGCACCTAGTGGAATGTTCTGTTTGGTTTTTTAGGCTTTCCAACCAGATGCTCTTTTATACGGGCGCAGAGTAGTCTACCCTTTTTGTAACTTGTTCATCACTGCATGCTTTGCAAATCGCATAAACAGTACCCAAACTCATGCAATCACCGTCTATACCGTTAGGGCCAATTGTGCAATTGGGCGTTATGAATAAATGGTCACGCAAACGGCTACGAGCTAGCTGCCGTCTTAGAATGTTCGGTGGTATTTGAGTCACAGATATCGATTCCTCTTAACACGCCTTTTTAGGTTAGTCCTTTATAGCTGTCTTTTACTTGGTTAGAGGTAAAGGGCAGGTTAAGCGAGACGTGGATCCTCCATCTCTTCCTTTCCTGTACACACTTTGGTGGATTCTTGAAACATGTTTCGCCAGCTAGTTGGGCCCGTTTGTTTGATCGTCTATGAGGAACGCAGAATTGCATAATGTGCCCTAACGGTCGAGATGATGAAACATGAATTTGGGTACGATGTACCCAATCTATTGATGTGGAGGCCAAAACGTTGGCGAAATGGATAAAACACTCTGCGTCCGTATAGAAGAGCTTCTAGTTGGAAAACTTAAGAATAGACACAGAGCAATAGCTGATAAATAAAGCTCTCTGCGTTGATCAATCTCTGAAGGATGAGCCAAGCATTCGACTTCATTAAGCATCGTTACAGGTTATTGAATATATACCTGGCCTATAAAATGACTCGTGGTAATCTACCGAGTCATGCATCGAGTCAGTGCTGCTATCCTCCTCCCCGACAGGTCTGGTACCATAACTGATATCCGCCGATAAGATTTTTGAAATGGAAGTCACCATATTTTTCACAGTAATCTAAAACATCAGTGCGCATAACTCTTGAAGCGTTCTGGATGGATTCCAAAAATCCAAAAATGGATTGCAAGGAGGAGTGTCTTGTGACCACGTTTAACCTCGCGCCGCACTTCCAGCTCATTTTTCTGACCTGAGCCACGCACATTCCCAATCCACGTAGGACTCTGTGCGGCTAGTCTGCAACAATAACTGAAGGGCTTGTAAATAACAGTGGCAGCTAAACCATTCTCAAATCTGAAGGCCTTCGTGCACGACAGATTCAAGACAACTAACCGAATGTAAGACATTAAGATCTGAACAATTTGTGAAAAGTGGTCGCAGGTCGTAGTAAAGATAAATACGAAAACAGAAACGGTTATGAGATATGATAACTGCGGAATAAGTTGAGTGAATACCATATAGCGAAGGCAACATAAATTCTATCTCGCGCCTTTTTTTTCTTTGAATGAAAAAAAGGATTCGTCTCTTGATCGTTTAATGACAGCGACTAAAAATACTGATTGCAGTTGTGATTGGACGAAAGTGATACACCGATCCCTGTGCCGAATTTGAGACACTACAAGGCTATGATGACTTTTTTTCTTGCTCGACGATGGAATTATTGACTAGAACGAATTGACAGCTGATAAAATTGTTAAGATAGAAAATATTATCAAAAAACGGACTAATAGGGAATGCAACGACAGGAATTTGCACTGAGCAGCAAGAAATAAGCCGATTCTGCTACACAGCAGCCGCTGCTTTGATTCCTTGAACAATCGAGATGATTTCGAAGCTCAATGAATCCCAACTAATCGGAAACGAACCTATGCAAGCTCTGTAAAAATGGGTCCTAATCTAAAATGCAAAAGAAAAACAGATTAAAAAATAAACTCCTTTACATATAACAGAAGCGTCGCCGTTAATAGCTTAAAGCCTTGTGGTAGGAAACGCATGTTTGTGGATGTCGAACTGATGACGTATGGCATGGAATTCATTCATCCGGCAAGTTCACCCAAGATGAGAAAGATTTCCACATTTCTATCAAAAAAAACCAGGCATGAGAAAAACCAACGCCACGAATCGCTACAGATATTCAAGAAACGTTATTGCAGTGTGGTACGCTCCACCTATGCTCAAGAACGACCAGCAAGTGCTTGTATTGAGAACCTGGAAATGTCTTGGACAGGTTATATCTTGTCTTTAAAAGAAAGATCCTTCCCGAAAGTAAATCAATTTGCCACCATTCAAGTGGAAATCGTGCTGGGACATACGGAATTATTCCCTGAAGACGAGTCGTTCAATTATGAAGGAAACTCTATATCGGATTTTCACTTCTCACGACAATTGATGGAAAGATGACTTTTTCCAGCTCCTAATGTACTGTGCTTTTAAAATTTTTTTGATATTTCAAGAATAAATAAAGACAAAAATAGGACAGTAAATTTATATACAACGGCAATAATAATAATAATAGTACAATATATGTATGAAGTCATGTGAAGCTTTGGAAGCAAGAGATCCCCTCATTTTATTTCTTACGATAATATTTACATCATCTGCTTGAAATTAGGTCAATGAAGGGGAGCAAAAGAAAAAAGGGAAGCAAGGAAAAGTGAAAGAAGAGAAGGTGAGCCCGACTGCTAAAGTAGTAAAATAAGTAGAAGACGGCTAAGATAGAAGTCTGGCGTAGAATTTGATTAGGAACCGAGAAAATTCGACGTGTCGAACGATGCGGTGAAGGTATCGAGCTCCAAATGAAATGCATTTCCCATTAAAATGTATACCTCCGAAAAAAATTGTAGTTATGCAATAGTCCATGCCAATTTAAAATGTTGCCGAATAGAAGAACTTTTTATAAAACACAAAAGTGGTTCTAAGCGAGGTGCTTGAATAACTTAGCAGAACCGTCTTCACGGTAAGCCTCTGCACAATCTCTCATTAAAATAACGATTAGGAAAGGTTTTTCTTTCTCCCGAATATGGCTACTAGGCGTCACTATGAAGTCAGTTCTTCATTCTCTAGGATACACCTAGGTATGCTTGCTAAAGCTTAGGCCTACGCTCGCCTATTGAGCATTGTGGGTCCGAAGGAGTTCCATAGTCTTCCGACTAGGACACCACCATGAAGGCCGCGACATATGGCATTGGTTCATTTTAAGCTCAGCCTCCGAATTGCAATGTGGTTTTTTTTTCCAGTTTGGGTGTCCATGCAGTGGAAAAAAACTGAAACCTACTGTATCGTGTATCAGAGCCCATCGAAGCACTTCACCAGCTTGCCATTATTAAGAAAATTTTAAGCATATTAATAAAGTAGAAAGGAAAGATAGCGAGTGGTTTTCAAGAACCATATAAATTTGAAGAAATACATCCATCTCTTTGAAACATCTTTTTGTTTTGATAAGGAAAAATCACGTAGTTGCTTTCATAGGGTGTGACGAGCACAACTGCCGCGAAGGTATCGCGAATAAAAACTCTCAATCCTAGGCTTCCTTCTCAACAACAACGTAAAGAACTGCTCTAAAAAGCAGTTTCGTAATGAAATTTGAAGCAATATCGAAACTAATTTGTTTTTTGCCCTGGGTAACAATTTTTTAGGTCCGATTTCATCAACGTAGTCCTCGTTAATGGCATTTTGCTAAGCCGAACCAGCACACGAACCCCTACCGGACCGGCATAAATGGATGTCGATTGAAGGAGGACAAAAGGAGGAGAAAAAAATCATTCGTATCGGTCAAAATATTTCCACCAAGCAATGGAGATGGTAGTTAGACAACTCAATGAAGAAAAACGAAGAGAAAGAAAAAACAATTAAATGACTTGTTCGTGTTCATAGCGATTGCAGCGCAAGATAAGAAAGAGGAAGAAAATCAATTCAAATGGAAACTCTTTTTGTTAGGAAGAGAGTTTTTCTCAGAATTCGTCATTATCGGTGGATTATGGACGATTAGAAGCCAGCGGCGTTTGTTGTGTCAAAAAAATGTCCCAGTGGTAATTTATGATCGCGCCGGAGTCAATTAGTTTCGACACGAGCCCACCAATAGCTGGTAGTTCAGCTTCAGAATACTATTACATCTAACAATGACGAGAATCTACCACAAAAGCCCGGAAATGTTTTCTATCACCCCGATAGAAAAACACCTGCAGTGGCATTCGGATATGGGACATCGTGTAAGAAAAGCGCCACCGTCTGAAGGTTTTTGGACTTTCAGCCAAAATATCTCGCTGTAATAATGCACCTCAGCAAATAAAAGAAACATTGCAAATAGTAGCAAGATGAGAAATGGTGACGGAAAAGGCACAATAGTAAAAATACCGTCGCGACGATTTCCATTCTGATCAATCTCAATGAGGGTAATCTCATCGCATGAATAGGAAGCCTTGTCTGATAGAAGCATAGGGATATGCGTATACTTCATAGGATATGAGTCCGCCGCTGAAATGAGGTGGAACCTCATGCCGTTGTATTACACAGCTCAGCATGAATTATTTATTGTAATAAACTTAGTGTTCACAAAGTCGTTTCGTTATAAATAAGCGAGCTACCTGACTACCTTCATAAGATAACTGTTTTTACGAGTATATGTAAAAGATAAAACACAGAAAAGTGTTTGTCTCTGACCAATCTCTTGGATAAGAGCCATATATCTTCTCTAATACTCCTCGACTCTGTTCGGGTGGTTAGTGCAGTCCATCAAGAAGCAATGTGCTGGTTCGACCCGACACGAGCAGCATTCTGTGGCATTCATAAAGAAAAATGTTCAAGCAGCACTCGAATCTACACGCGGAAAAAGTTTGAAGACCATAGTGGATGATGGATGCGAGGAAACGAATCGAATGCAAGAAGTGTTGAGATCCGCATAGTAGATGTGATGACGGATCACGAAAAAAAATATTCAACTCCATTTGTGGTACCACAGAGGTGACTGCATGTAGTTTAACTTCCGATCGACCAATCAATGACCGGCGAAGGCTTACAGTTTGTCATTTCAGTGTTTTTGTTTGGAGGATAACTCCAAGGTTTACCCCCGCTGTAAATATGTCAACTTTGCAGAGATGGAGGAATTAATGACCCCGGAGTGTTGGGTCGAACTATTGACCTTGAGTACACTGCAGACACTGTCTGACCACTGGCTTCCCCCATATTCACATTATCTCTCGGCCGTTTATAAGCATTAAAAGCTTATTCTAATGAGCGGCGCATTTTTTTACCAGTAAAGATATGATATTTAGATTGGAGATGTCAACTACCGGAAATCATTGCGCTTACGTTATCCATGGGTTTGAAATTGAATTGACCTGTTCTTTCATTCCCATATTTCAGGATGGAATGAGATGGAACACTTTTTGAAAATGAGAATGGGTAAGATAAAACGAGTTAGATGAAAGAAACAACAAAGTCAAACTTCATATTAAACTACGATTATTTTAAAAAACCGTTTTGGAAGTAAAAATTGCGAATTCATGAGAAATTAGAACAACATTAACATTTAGGCTTGGAGAAAGAGCATAGAGCTGACACAAAGCATTATCCCAACTATAACGTAAATCAAAGGGACCGATTAGTTAGAAATCGACATCACTCTGTTTGTCGATTCCACAAAGCTTTGAGAAACTTTCCTCTATTCCTTAAATTCTGGTGGAAGTCTCAAATGGCTTAAAGAAAAATACAAAGACTATCCGGTGAAGTTGTAGACGTCTTATTATATAAAAAACATTCCACAGAAATTTTCCGTCAGTTATCTAACAAGTCGGAATGTCACGACTTTGTAAAAGCGATGAGGACATCTAGTGACTAATATATGACTATCAAGTTAGCCCATTGTGATCCAAAAAATACTTTTCACAATAAATCTATACATATTATTTGGCAGTCATCACGGTGCAAGTTCGATTCCGCTCCGGGACCAACCAAGCCTCTCATCCCTCAGGGGTCGGGAAATTGGTACGGAACTTATCTGGGAAAAAAATCACTTTCTGCAATCCAATTGGAAACGCTCCAGCCCGGCTATCTTAGGACTCCAGGGAGAATCAACTCGACCAGCATTCTACGACATTCAAGGCGAAATGAAAATCCTCAAGCCGTAACCGAAGCCACACGTGGAAGTTGGAAAATCTTCGTGGACAATGGATGAGAGGAAACGGATCGAATGTGAGAAGTGCTGGATTCCACACAGTAGACGTGAAGACGGGTCATATAAAATAAAATAAAAAAAATAGTTGCTAAGATAAATCAGAGAAAAAGATAACAGAACGTCAGATTTTTTATTCATTAGTGAAAAATTTAGTGTGGGATGAAAATGTTATTGTGAGTTATAAGAGAGGCATTCTGAAGTCGTAAACTGCTCTTATATCCTTTTACGACGTACACCACTAAAATTCCACGGGCTCATCGATTCCCCTAAGTTCTGAAACCTCAAAGATACTAGTTCTTTCAATCCTGCTAAAGCATATTTCCTCAGTTATAAACGAGATATGAAAGGAGAATAAAAGCTTTTCCCTGGTAAAATGCTTTTTCCTTCTGTAAAATGGGCTAGTCCAACAAATAAATAACGTTCAATAGTACGATGAAACCAAAGCGAACACGTATTGATCAGCAAATGATGACGATGTAGCCGTTTTCTCACGTCATGCTGTTACGACGAGTACGACAAATCATCAAACAGCCATTTCTGACAACGACGATGTTCATCGGTGCTTATGTGAAACGATGTCGACGTCCATTCATCAACACGCCTCAAGCAAATTCACACGATGACGTCGTTAAGCTGGATGTTCGATGATGAATCCAACAAACGAACCGAATCAAAAAGAGAACATAATCCGTTGAGTCGGTCTTCCGCACTGAAGACGCGAATCACTTTCGCGTCATCGGCCAGCAGCCCCCGTCCATCCGTCGACGTCTTCCGCCGCTTGAAATATCCGTCTTTTTCTTCGACATCAAAAACAACGTCTCTGGAGAGTTCAGCTCTCTTCAAGATGACAATGCCGACGAATTCAAGTACACTTCAGGGAAAACTGTCAAAAAAAACTGCAAATGATCACTTGACATAAGTCACTGCTCTTTCCTGGATATGAACAACCTCGGCATAAACGCTTTTTTATCATTCTGGGTTTCATACGGCATAACTGAAAGTGGCTCCGAAATTAATGAATAGTTCTTTTTTTATCTTCACATGATATTTTTTACGAAGTCGTTTAATGTGATAATGTCAGTGAGAAGCAACGCTGTAATACGATTCCACAGATGGCAATAAACTAAAAAAAAGGTCAATACACTAAGGAACGGAAATCTGTCAATACACCTTTAGATCCAACAATACATAAAAAATATTGATGAATGTGATAAACAAAATAATATAAGCATAAATACCTTCCATTATGAAACTGAAATCAAGCGTACATATTACTAGCCCTCCACCTTCTCTTCCCCTCCCACAAATAGCTGTTCCACTACGTAATCGTGAGCAGTGGATTTCTCTAAATATTCGGCTACGATCAACACTAGAGGACTTATTCAATCAGCGGAACCACACAAGGTGATAAGAAGTCCGGTGTTTGCATTCGGAAGTCCAACTTTGAGTGAGTCAACACCACGGCTGAGCTTGATGATTCATCGGTGCTTGTCTATTCTCTCCAAAGACGGTGAAAATGATTAATTCATTCCACAAACATGAGAATCTCCTGGTTCTTCACCAGAGAATGAAATCCATTACTTATTCAACAGCTTCAACGCGCGACTAGGATAATTGCAACTTAACTGGTGCCTGCTTAAGTGAGTAGCAACCAATGGAATCGTGGATGCTACACCTGATGCAAAACCTAACAAAATAGTAAGGGAACTATTTTTTAAAGGTAAATAAGATTAATTAGAATTTTTAAAACCTTCCTTGACAACATCCAGCCACGCTTGTCCCAATGGTTCATGTCTGGTTCTTTATTACGATGGATTATTTTGTTGCAATACTCTAATCAATCTCTGTTGTACTACAAAAGGTTCGGCTTTTGTTTCGTTCACAAATCGTAATAAATCCAAAGCTGTGTAATTTTCTACGAATACATTCCTTTATATTTTTTTGGAAACACGCCCTAAATCGGCTACCTCAGATTCCAGAAAGAATCGACTCGATAAACATTCAACGACAGTAATAAGGAAGGCGACAATCCTCAAGCAACAGCCGGACCCACACGACGGGTTCCACGCCCTTTGTTGATGATGGATGCTAGAAAACGAATCGATGGCAAGAAATGCTGGGATTCACACATTAAATGCAAAGACGAGTTGAGTAAAAATGAGTATAAGTTTTCTTCTCAAGTTTTTGAAAAACTTCTTCATGCACATACGATATCTTGGTATTGCAGTTTATCCATAGGCCCGAAAATCTGCTTCTCGAGTCCGTCGTAAAGAAAACCGACAGTATAAAAAATTAACTCTTAAGCAATATTATATGGTCTCAAACGTCCAACAATGCGATAAAACAATGATAAGCTTCGGTTAGAAGTCGAACTATTTCGCTAGCAGAACTTTTTTCCAACAATTTAGCACTATCAGTATTATTTACCATTTTTTCACTATTGTTACCAAGAGTAACAGAATTAGCTGAGAGAAACGCAGAATTAGGGTCTCCGTAGCGCAGTGTCTAATCCGCAAGCTCCTACAAAGGGAAATCGTGGTTTGATCTGGCCTGGGGTCCAAATTTTGCGAACATCTTAGCATCGTTGTGGTTGATTTCGCACAATAATAGAGCTGTTATTATTATTGATGATTATTGAACACCAGAAAACCAAAGATGCTTTGCATCTTTCTCTGTTCCTCCCTAACTTTCTCCACAACTTTTTTTCTTTCATTGTGTTTTTCGTGTCAAATTATTATACTTTATCAAATCATCGCCTCATCGAAAATTCAATGACAAAACTGAAATAGTAATTTGATTTTTGAACGAAAGCGAATTTAAAGTTGTTCAGAGTGAAACTTGTTTAAGAAGTCAATGAATGTTACATAGCGAATTTCTCCTCTTTCTTTGCGATTTTTCGGAAAGGCGCCATTTCATTCCCTTTCTTAGAAATTATTACGGCATTGTTAACTTTTACTTTCCGCCTTTTACAGTTTTTTTACGGCAGAGTATTATATACGACACAACCACAATGATGCTGAGATATTTGTAAATCTCGGGACCGCAAGTGTCTGCGGTGGAAACGAACGCGCTGTTACGCTTTCCGGTGGCTAACGCGTTCATCACCACACCACACCATGTGGGTCCTTCGTGTCTCCTGCCTCTCAGCCAGTTGATGAGTGATTGCTGGTAGCACTGGTCGATAGTTAACTAACTGAGAGGTAGTCGAAACGAAAGACCAGCATGGTGTGGTGGCAAAACGCGTTAGCCCCCGGAAAGCGTAACAGCGCGTTCGTTTCCACCGCAGACACTAGCGGTCCCGAGTTTTGCAAAGACCTCAGAATCGTTGTGGTTGCATTACGGTATTTTCAAGAGAATCTAAACAGACTTATTCTATGAATTGGGCCCCTAAATGGTTTTCTTTAATAGAGTTTATGAAAAAACTGGAAGACTGCTTAGCGAAGAGCGAAACATAGCCAAAAATAAAGGGTGATAAAAGATAGAAGCAGAGCCGCCAGTTACTCAAAGAATGCTGCTGCCTGCCAGTGTAAATCGCAAGGAAATTTACTGCTTGATGGCCGGGATTCCTCTAAGACGGTAGTCGTTTCTGCGCCGAAAAAGTTTTCTGCACATAATTGATTATTTACCGATCAGTCGACGACCACTTAGCAAAACGAAGATTCGCCTCGATACGACAATGAAGACACCACATCGAGAAGACTAGCGACTGTGGACATCGATTCGGGTTGTCGGCACTGGGGAAGACGCAGACGTGGAAACGTTAGCCGAATAAAATTTATACAACAACCTCTTGTAAGTTGAACAATTCAAAAAAGTAATTTTTTGTAAGTTAGAATGGCAGTGAAAACTATGGACAAAAAACGAGTTCAAATGACAACGCAAAGTAACCGCAGGGTAATGTGTATTGGCTTAGCATTAGCTGGTACGAGGCGAATCAGCAGTTCAAATGATAAAGCCTATGAGTAGAACTGGAACGTCTTATGTTTCTCTATGAGTACGATTTCTTAACAAGACATTTTCCACTCCGACAAGAGAGATGGTAACGCTGTCGTGATTCTTTTATTTATACGAGAAACCATCATCATTTTTGCGGTCCACTTCACACCAGTTAGTTTTTTAAATCATTTACAATGGAATTTTAGATCATATTCCCCCTTAAAGTGCTGGCATTCACGTTTGCTATTAATCGTTTGTTACTACTTGTTATATTCTCATTAATGCTATAACATGTATCTCATTTATTGGACCCTTAGAGTCGTAGTAGCTACGGGTGTCCTCCCACACACTTGTCGTTGTAAGTCCAATGCTGCACTCCAGGTCAACCAAACCATAATCCGTCGGGGTAGAGAAATTGGCACCAAAGGTATCACTGCCAACAAAGGAGGATAAGCGACATGGATGGGTTCCTGCAATTCATTATGTAGGCCTAATATGCGTTCTGTTATCTTTAAGATATGGAGTTGAACTGATGGCGCACAGCTAGCGGATAGATAGTCATCGAACACTTATCCTTTATCCATTGTCACATTCTGCCCACAATGATTTGCTACCTCATCGTTGTTGCGAGTCGTTCCTGGGTCTCGAACTGCGATGTACAAAGGGATTTTCATCTCCACACAGCGCATTCAAGTTGTGGAGTCCAGTGTTACCGCTCAAAAGTCCAGCGAACACTAAACCTATACCAACGCAGAAGTTGATGAACTACTTGAGGTTACCTTCTTTAATCCCTCTACAAAGACAAGAAAGATAACCGAAGAAGAGGATAGCAGAACAATGATGATGGAGACGAACATTGTTCACAGGTATTCCACAAACGGCTCGCCACTATTATTCTCTTTGTCGAACGCTCTTCATACTCTTGTGCTGTGAGTTTAAGTGGTCATCTCCATCACAATTAATTCTCTTAGCGTTCCAATAGCTCGATCTGGCACAGCGAAAGCTCGTCTGTTCGGCCTTTATTCAGTAAGATCAATTCATTAAAAGTGCACGAACCGCATAATAATTCATGTATGGGGCCCTCTATTTTTACTGGCCTTGTCGAAAAGGGCACCCTTGGGAAGCTCTTGGAACTACTAATTGAGGAAATGTTTGGCCTACTCACCAAAATATTATATACTTTTCAAATTCCACTACGAATTCTTAGAAAAAAATTAGCTTTAAAATGTCTTCACTTCTGAAATCTCGTAAAATACGTCGTCCAGTGCGCTATGAATACAATCACAATAGCCCTCAACCAATTTTTTTGTTCGGGAGCTTGTGGGGGGTTCTCCAAAATGTTAATTTAGCTGATCGATCATTTTGTTTAAAGTTATCTAGTCGCCACTGTTATCGTTTCAGAAGCTCAGGACGTGTTTCTCAGACGAATAATTCACGATCCCAACCAGTCACGAGAATCCTAATCAAGCTCAAACAATAGCGCCAAAGAAAACCTGATGAGCTTAAATCTCATAAACAAAATGCATTCAGATTTCTAAGCCAACGATGGCATGTGGAATAAGTTCCAGTCAGAAAAAATATAACATAGGTCATCAGAACTGATTTGACCTCATCACAATCTAAAGCTCGCAAAAATTTTTTCAGATCCAAGTATAGGCACCTCATCCACCTGACCGTACGAATTTTTCGTCGAATCACACCCGATCTTGTTGACATTTAAAAATTTCAGAAGATATGTAATTTTACAGAAGTCATTTTTAATAAGATAAAAAAAATCTTAAATCTGTCATAGGAAGTGAAGCCTTGAAAATGTCGAGAAATATTTCCAACGCAATCAAAAAGTTTTATAGTGAGTTACAAAAAACAAAAGAAAAAATTTTGGTGTAGGGAGTGTCAAGATATCTAAATAGCTATTGATACGGACAAAACGTACGAGCATTCACACGGACGTCTTATCCCATTCCTCAAAATGTCCGAGTTGAGCGTAGAGCATCAGTTCAGCACTGTCCCGGAATAACCCACACCGCCCAACACTCCGTATGAAAAAATGAAAGTAGGCTTTTAGCACAGGGGATCTCCACGAATCCAGAAGAAAAACAGGGTGAACAGGCATTTAAAGAAATTCGTGGAAGAAACAAAAATCCTCATGTTGCAACGTAATCCATGCCCTTATCACCCTCGTAGGTCACGGGTGCGAGACGACGGACAGAATGAAATGGTGTAATCGGCACAATATACGGGGATGTGTTATTCAAATGAATAATTAAGCAATGCAAACATTTTTATGCAGATGGTTGGTTGCCCATCTGATTCACCACTTCTGAGTGATGAATCAGTGTTCTCAGGTACAGAACTGCGTGTATACCAGGAAATTAACCTTCCAAGAGGATCTCCCATGAGAGTTCTAAACCTTTACTAGAAAGTCAAGCTTAAAGCACACCTATACCAAGAAATGCTGCCGCTTGGGAAGAAACACATTTCGACGGCTGTCGATCATCCTTTCGATCCAGAAGGATCGTCGACAGCATCTGAAGACGGCGTGACAACGTCTCATCACCGCTGTCCCTGGACTTAAAAAGTTTTTCCCAGCCAGCTGAAAACCTACAAGACAATTACGAGTTCTAATGCGGTTTGAATGACCCATAAACGTTAACCTCGAAATCATTCAAATACACAAGACCACACCTAAAAACAAAAAAGGAGAATTTTTAAAAACCCGCTTGTGTAAACGTTTTTAGAGAAGCGATCACAAAAGTGGAAGAAGAGGTAGAAAGAAAAAACGGAAAGGAAAATAGATTTCCTTTCTCACCAAAAGAAAATAATGAATTCTTACGGTACTTCAATGAAAAGGAACAGATTGCATGATTCAATGAAAGTTGCTAGAAGCAAAAAAGAAGGTAAAATAGGGAGAAATGCACGAAAAAGATATTCTTCATAAAAAAAAATCATGAAGCACACTTGGCTTCCTGTGTTGAAGATGTCCATTGGTTGAAAATTAGGCAGTGAAGTGGATTTTCGACTACCATTTGAGAGATTCACTTTGATTGATAAGACAGTATATTACCCTCGATTCTTTTTTTAGACGAAGAAATGAAGCAACAAAAAAAGTGGAATGAGTGACAAATTTCTCTGAATTGATCTAGAAAGTAGCAGCAAGCCAATCAATACAATGATGCTTCATCGCCTTTAATTTCATTGTGAAACCTTATCCTCTTAGCAGAGGTGCCAGGGGGGAATCCCATATTTACAGACAAGAGCATTGCACTTTTTTTACGATGTACTTTACTTTGTCTTCTATTGTACTTCGAACACACCAATTCTTTCTTTTGCTAAACAACTAGACGTCAATTGGAACTGAATTCTGTACAAAATGACGATGTTCTGCGCAGTGGGCAGACAAAGGTGAAACATCGTAGCCACCTTGAAGACTGCATATACTCATTGCGAAGCTCACCGGGCTGTTTCGGAGAGAATGAAACCACATTATACGTACTCCTCAGTCATCTGACCTTGGAATTCTCCGCAAAATCGGTGTGTTCGACATCGCTTCTCTGTAGACGCAGGCACATTATGAGCATGAACGTGCCAGTGTGATTCCACGGATGCGGAAGGTTGAGGTCAATTGGATAAGGCAGAGATTTAATACCGACTTTTTTTGAATGAACATGAGCCTAGCGGAAAGTGTATGGTCTGCTTGTAACGGCTAATTAGCGTCGGTTACTAGCGGTTCGGTTTGTGTAGAATATTAGCCACGCGGGTCTTTTAGCTGTTGTGTTGATCTACCAGCCTCAAACTTGGGTAATTAAACATTTAATACACAAATATAACATTAATAACATAATAGTAACGATGGAGAAGTAATGGTAGAGGAATGACGTCAGTTAAAGCTATGAGGTGCGAAGGCTAGTAGTGAAGTGAGGCTAACAACGAGATAATGGCATTCGAATATTATAATACCATTAATAAGTAATTAACACAATTACATTAATAGTAATAATGAACAATTACCAAGAAGTAACCGTTGTTTAGCCGTGAGCGACGCCGCGTCGCGTCTATCCGCGACCAGCGCGGCGGCTGAGGGAGACAGTATGCTGGGGGGCCGAGAAAGGAGACTGTACGCTGAGACGGAGAGGGAGACAGTATGCTGAGGTGGAGAGGGTTACAGACGGGCCGTATTTTCGGCTGAGCTAAGATTTCAACATTATAACGATGAGGTGCATTTTAGTGGATCAATGAGGACAGTAAGTGATGAGTCATCTACGGAACATAGTCAGGCGGCTGGTCGTCGATAACGCTATGTCAGCAACGTGAAGTTTGAGCATCTATGGGTGCCACCATTGCCTAAGAGTCAAGGGCCAATATGATAATGGCTGGAAACTGATAAGCCTATAGCGGCTTAACAGAATACACAGCATAAGTTGGCCGCTCAGCGGCCTTGTACGCATGGCGTACATTGCGGGAGGAATGGTACATGCCACAGATGGCGTTGCAAACATAACGCATTTGGAAACACCCGCCACTACTGACATTGCACCGTAAACAAACTAAGAAACTAGATACAATAATCTTCTGATTACTGAAGGATGAATGTGAATGGATAAGAATGAGTGAGTATGACTGTGAATGAATTGTGGTGATTGAGAGTGACAATGAATGATGTTGTGAGGAGCGGATTATCCGCGCTACCGATCGGGGGTGAGGTGAGTGATGGTATGTCTCCGTCGTCGAAGGCACCTGGCTTATATTGGCTGCGAGAGCCGCGTGCGTATGCAACCGCGGACAATCTGGATCGTCGATCCTGGACTGGAGTAGACTGTACCTAACTGCCTGAAATATCAACGTCATTGGCTTCGTTGTTTCGCAAGGAATTAGTAAACTGTTCCACTGTTACTCCTCCTCCTTCGGATAAGCCATCGTTGGTGTGCTACTGGAGTCAAACCTGAATCGCTACTGTGCCTGAAACATTGAACATAATAGACCGAGTAGATTATAAAAGTTACATTACGGTGTTTGATGTGCGACTGTGAGGCGGCCATATATGGACATCAAATGTTATTGTATAGAAAGATAGAGAACTTTCCCAGAGAGAAGTTCTCTATACTGCTTTTGTCGGCGTCCAGCGATATCAGACAGTCAGATAATGCGATCAAGCTTCTATATCTCTCCCATCTGGATAAACCGTGGAATGTAACTTACACCCTTCATAAATACAAGTTTTGCCTGGTATATTGAAAGCAACGATCAAATGCGGTGCATTTGAAACAGCTGTTCGCATTAGTTGCCCACCCAAAAAAAAGTTTGGATAAAGGGATAAAGCAAGGTTCGATGACCACTGAAATTTAACTATACTCCTTGCATTTTTCTCAACGATGTGACTTGATTTTGAAGGTTGTTTTGCGGAAATAGTCACTTTTTTAGCCTACTTTTCTAGGTAGAAACCGGCTGGGAGAAACGCATATCAAGGGCCCTGGTGGTGCAGTGTGTAGTGCGCGAGCCACCGGGCAGGATAATCGTGGTTTTATCCATCCCTGGTCGAAGTTTTGCTAACATTTCAGCATCATTGTGGTTGTATTTCACATCGTGCGCTACCATAAAAAAACTATGGCAGACAGATAACAAATGATAGGTTAACATTGTGATTTCGACTACAGCATCTGCTTAACTGGGTTCAATGCCGATTTGTGTTCCCCAGATCAATCCCGCTATCGGGTGTTTCCTAATGCCAGCGTTAGGTAGAAATCGGGCTGAGAGAAACGCAGAGCAAGGGCCTCTGTGGTGCGTTGTCTAGCACGCAAGCCAAGGGAAAGGGTAATCGTGGTTCGATCTGGCCTCGGCTCCAAACTTTGGGAATATATAAGCATCGTTTTGATATTATTTTTTAGCTTTAAGCCGACATATTGAGCTTTGTTAAGTGGATTAGAAGTTATTAGAATCTGAAGACCATTGCCAACAAAACACATGCTCTTTTAATTTAACAAAATTCGTGGATCATCGAGTAGCAGTGAAGTCTTCATTTCCATTTCACATGCGAATTCATGGATTCATCTCTTATAAAGGAGGCGGATGGCTCGTCAAGCAATGTAATGACATCTTTGGCTCGACCACGCTTCGAGCTAACCAATCGTCCCATCCTTCCGGAGTTGGCTAATTCTTACCAGGCCCGTGTGAAAAAAACATCCTGTAGTCTACGAACCTCGGTAGCTCCTTGTGCTTCGAACCTGGGTGCGTTTCATTATGCTACATACATGAAGATAACTAAATCTTATAGTAGCCCAACCCATGGGAAAGATTCGAAGGACATTGTGGATCACACATACGAGAGAACGAACCAAATAAAATAATTGCTAAGATCTGTAAAATATGTTATATTGGGTCATACAAGTAAGCACCTGGTTAGGAAATCCTGTATATTTATCACCGACAGAGAAATTATCCATATATCTGAAATTTTGCTTGGGCGTAAACAGGAATTTTTTTCATTGGTTGTCTCTCATCTTTAAATAACCTCATCTTTAATTGAATGGATGAAAGGAAATGGAATAATCAGGACAGAAATGGTGGTACATAACTAAAAAAAGCTAAAATTAGTGTAGGTGTATAAAAATAAACACAAGGATTTCCATCAGATTCCAATTTTCTAAGAGTTGGAGGGATTTGAAATGCACAAGTGTCCAGCTGCGGCTTGACGGATGACATTTGCTTTTCTCACCACTACGGCAACGTCATCACCATGGGACTTTCTCGGCTTTTGAGAACAATAGTGAAAAAGCTGTTTTCTACGTCAACTCATCTGAGATCCTGAAGTCCCGATATTTGAGTCCATAGGGAAAATAATAGCCTGAGCGAGAGCGAAAATACGCTAACACCAATCGGTTAGAAATGCTTTGCAAGACAAGAGAGACAATGGAAAAAGGAGTTTGAGCATGGGAATACTGAAAGAAGAATTACCCAGGAAAGTATGTTTAAAGCTATAAAGGATTGTATGAAAAACCGTTCCATGCTCACATACGGCGTTCCCTGGATCGATTTTCTATTAACCTCGGCATTGGAATATGAATGCGTCGTTTTCTTGTTCAGCAATCGCGAGGTTGTTATACAGCATACATTTACTTCCATAGAAAACACAATACAATACAATGGTAGCCGACGCTTCGGCAGTATCACCTTCTTCAGAGCCTGGAAGGGTATACTCATATACAATTTACTAGGCCACAGCGAACTGGCCTCGTATGTTCGCGTCAATTTCTGATGTAGGGTGGTGCAGTCATCAACCATATGCGACTATAATCAGCTGTCCTAATCTTCCTCATTGGAAGTAACGAAAAAAAGCGGTGAACTTTCCGAGAAGCTGTTGATCATGTAATTGCCATAGAGTTTTTCGTCTTTTTTATAAGTGTTATTGAAGCGTTAAGCCTAGTAAATTGTATGTCAGTATACCCTTCCAGGCTCTGAAGAAGGCGATACTGCCGAAACGTCAGCTACTGTTGTATTGTATTGTGTTTTTCTATGGAAGTAAATGTATGCTGTATAACAACTTCGCGATTGCTGAACAAGAAAACGACGCATTTGTACGGCGTATTTCTGCAAATTTTCTACAATCCTTGTCAATTTCCATTTAAGTGCAGAAGTAGTTGTCTTGTTCTATAGAATCTTGAGATCTTGAGTGATCACGGTCGCCTTGCAACTAGCATTTTGTCAAGCTGACAGCTTCGTTTTGATTTCCAAATAGCAGTTCGGCGTTTCGAAAATATGACTCCGTTTGCAGAATCGTAGAGTTGATAAATGTCTGCTTGGCTTATACACTGACTTGTGAGCTCTCCTGAAGTTTTACATCAATGTTTCCAACCTTCCAGAAAAGTCTGCTATCAACCTGTACCTTTGCAAGAATAGAGACTTGGGAATGCCCAGAGTATGAAATCGTACTAACAAAACACCATGTGTAGCAGCGCACTTATAACCACTACGTTGCATGCACCAACTTTACACGAAATTACAGCTACCACTAGTTTTTA
Source organism: Angiostrongylus vasorum (assembly GCA_018806985.1). Lineage (NCBI taxonomy): Eukaryota > Metazoa > Nematoda > Chromadorea > Rhabditida > Metastrongylidae > Angiostrongylus > Angiostrongylus vasorum. The sequence continues at coordinate 77,979 of JADANN010000288.1, forward strand.
TTCAGTTTTTTGTGGTACACTATAGGAGCCGCTGAATTTGCGAACGTTTGAAATATCCCATTCGTATTTGGTTAATATGTACGAAAAATCGAACAGCGCTATGGCGCACGATTCAAAAAACTGTCACCCAAAAACTAACTGAGCCGAGAGAGGCTTTTGCTTCGTGGACTTTTTTTCACTTTACCTATCTCTTACATAGTTTTATTTCATTACAAAGCTGAAAATTTTCTTATTTTCCTTTTATCGAAGGAAACTCGTAATCGGTTCTGTAGCAGTTCTTCCTCTTGATTAATACCCAGCTGGTTTCTGAAGACGGGAAATCTTTTCAGCTCTGGCAATCCTGTCTAGGAAATTGCCATATATCCACGTTTAATAACCTATTATTATTTAACAACAGTGAAGTTATTCTTGACCAACTCGTAAAACTCGTAAAGGATTCTTGATCAAAGCGAAAACCACCAAGCACGATTCTTCGGCGTCACATTTGATCCAGTTCTATATATCAAAGGAATTTTTTCGTCTGCTTCGAATACATTGCTGACCAAACCACGTGAACACTATGTAGGTGGTCGTCTCAATCCCGAAAAAAAGTGAACGGCTAAAGAAGAATAGAGAAATATTTGTAAAGGTGTATATCACATTATTAGTAGCTTCGAAGAGGTTCTCGTTAAGGTTACAAACTTTGGCTGAGTTCGGCACCCATGAAGAACACTAAAACTTATTGATGAGTGTCGAGTTCGATAAAAAACCAGGTTAGGAATTGCTTAGTGGGAAACTGTGAACTACAAAGCAGTCTGACAAAAGCTGAAGTAACTCATCTCCAATCCCAACCATGAACTTAGCACTCATCCCTTCATTTTTATGATAACACTACCATTAAAGCAAATAATACATAAAAAAGGAAACATGGAGGCTTAAACCTTGTCATAAGAAGAGTTGAAAATAGATGAAGAGTGGTAGGATGTAATGGGAAGCGACAGGATGGAAGCCCACATCTTCACAATACCATACTTATTGAGCAGCAGACAAGTCGTTAGCAGTCGATACCATCCAGCTCCATTCACAGCTGGAAACGATTCATGAAACATGTGAAGATAACGACAGGCGTCACAACGCTCTTAATGGAGACTAACATCATCAACAATGAATGTGACGGAATGGGGACGAGCGGAAAAAAAGTGCACAGGAAATAGAACGACACGCGAACAAGGACAATTCAAGCATTCGCGCAAGTGGAATAGGTTATAAGTTTATGAATGCTCGTAAGCAATGAATGCTTTCCTCTTTCCTCTTGTTTTGGACCATTTGCATAACAGTTATATTTCTTTATTTGCCAATAGGTGGTTGGGCAACCCAGAGTCGCTTTTCAGTGAGCACTACACACCTACGAACCCGAAAAATTCCACTTTCTTTTCCGAAACTACTAAGAAATAGTTGTTTTGTCACTGGTTCCTCTGCCACCACTGATCAACTAATAATTCAAGCTAATGTTTGCATTTTTTATTCACTGCTTTCTTGGTGAGCAAACACGAGGTTGTTATTGCAGCACTTATCCATTCACAATAACCGATGTCTCGAAGATTTCGTCTTCTTCAGAGCCTGAAAGGGTCAAACTGACACGCAATCTACTTTGCCAAACACGTTCATAAGCCAAAAGATAAATTCCAAACACGTTCATAACCCAACAGATAAACGTTAGTGCATAAATTTTCAATCCCATGATAAACAGCTTCTCTTAAACACTCACCCCTTTTGTTCTTTGTGAGTCTTCCAGTTATTTAGTGGGGACCAGCAGCACAGAGTCTTCTGTAGGCGAGGAATGTGCCTGGCTCAGAACAAGAAATCAGTCTGAGATATGGCGCATGGTCACGTGTGATTCCACAGGCACCACTTCGCGATTCATTTTTGGATTTTTTGGAATTCATCCAGTTATGGATACACTATCATGCGTCAGGCTAAATTCTTGACGTGAGCCACTCACATTCCTCACCCATGTAGTACTCTGTACATTTGGCTTCCGCCGAACAACTTGAAGTCCTCCAAAAGAACAAAACGGTGAGTTTTGACTTATTATTTACTGCCTACTCTTTTTAGCGGCAGGTCATGCGTTGCGAAATATAACTTTAATGATGCTGAGATATTTGCAAAACTCTGGACCGCAGGTGCCTATGGTGGGGAACGAACGCGTTATTGTCCTTTCCGGGGAGTAGCGCGCTCACCACCACACCATGCAGGTCCTTCGTTTCGCCTGTCTCTCAGCTAGTTCTATTGATCTTTTGCCATCAGCAATCACCCGTGAGCGGGATCAATAGAGCTAGCTGAGAGACAGGCGAAAGCGAAGGACCCGCATGGTGTGGTGGTGAGCGCGCTACTCCCCGGAAAGGACAATAGCACGTTCGTTCCCCACCATGGGCACCTGCGGTCCAGAGTTTTGCAAATATCTCAGCATCATTAAAAAACAGTGAGTGTTTAAAAGAAGCTGATTATTATTATTATGCAAATGAAAATTTACGCATTAAGTTTCATCCTTTGAGGTCATGAAAGTATTTGGCTGAGTGGACTGCATATAAATTTGACCTTTCCATGCTCTGAAGAGGGCAAAATCGCCCAAACGTTAGCTATTGTGAATGAGTAAATGCTATAATAACAAATTCGTGTTTACTCACCAGGAAACTCGTAAATTATTGATCAATGCCATGCTTAAAAGAAAGTCGGTTATGGAGTTCGCTACATGATTGCATTATGTCGTTGTGAGGCCAAATCATCGCCTTTCGATGAGCAAAAAGTGCCTAAGAATTCCACCATTTCTTTTGTTTGTCCAAATTACTGACCAAGGGAGGATAGCACAGTGGTAAAAAATGACGACCATTACGAGCACGGGGTTGGTTGTCCTGCTCCGTGATCACCAAGCCTATCAACCCTCCGGTGTCGAGAAATTGGTACTGGCCTTGTTCAGGAAGAAGTTTCTCTCTTCAGTCCATTTGCGAACGCTCTAGCCCAGCTACCTCAAGACTCCAGTGAGAATTGATTTGACCAGCATTCTACGACACTCAAAATGAAAAAAATCCTCAAGCAGCAGCCGAAACCACACGTAAAAGTTGAAAGCGCTTAGTGGATGATGGATGCGAGGAAACCAATTGGATGTAGAAGTCCTGAGGTCCGCACAGTAAATGGGAAGATGGATCGTACAAAAAAATTTACTTATAAAAGAAATAAATTGCTCGCGAACACGAGCTTCCCCTTGAAACGGATAGCTCCTTCATAATGTTATGCCGACGGTCCTTAATACTATGGACCACACCTGGTGCCAAATCTTTGCCTATCTGTCTCATATTCTCATTCAGCTTAAAGGTGTCCCAATCAGCATACAAATAAACGAAATCGAAAGAAACAACTAGCATCATATGAAAGGGTTGACGAAATCGCAGCAAAGTTCGCAAAAATTTAGAAATCAATCGAGCGATGCAAAATATTCGGCAATATAAGATGAAACACATAATATTTGTTCCCAAAAAAGAGCTTTGTGAATAATACAATAAAAAATTGGGGCGCGTGTGGCACAGTGGTTGGAAGCGCCTTGCAATACACATGAGATCGATCCCCGCGCCCACGGTCCACCAGGCCTTCCATCACTCCGGAGTCGGCAATTTGGTACCAGACCTGTCTGGGCGGATAGCAGCATTGGTTCGACACATCGCTAGGCCACCGCAAGTCATTGTAAAGGCCAGATATGCATTCAATCACCTCCAAACGATGCTTAATGAAGTCGAATGCATGGCGCACCCGTTAGGGATTGATCAACACCGGGAGCTTTGTCCTTTTATTTACAATTTAAAAAGTTAAAGCCAAGGATATTCTCCGTCCGAATCAAAATCTATGTGACTGATGTGTTTAAACGAAGCTGTTTATTATGACAATGGAAATTTATGTGTCTGCTGAGGTTATGAAAGTGTTCAGCTGCGTGGATTCCGTCTCAACTTGACATTTGAAGGCTTTGAAGAGAGCAAAAGTGTAGAAGCGTAAGCTGTTCTATATAAATAAATGCCGTAACACTAATGTCGTGTTTGCTCATTAAGGAAAGCAGTGAAAAAACTGTGTTTTTATCCGTGCTTACATATGCTCCACGTATAAACCGTAGTGAGACGTCGCACTAAACATTCTACTCCATTGTACTTGGAACTTTTAAATTAGTTAATAACGCAAAAAATAACTCGTTGTAATGCAAGAAGCATAAAAAAGGGAATGAGAGGTATCGATGAGGTATGAAAAAAGATAGAGCTCTCGGCGTACATCAGTCCCTGAGTGATGCGCCATGCATTAGCATCGTTTCGAGGTGACTGAATGCATATCTGACCTTTACAATGACTGGAGGTGGCCTACCGATGTATCGAGCCGGTGTGCTGCTATTCTCCCAAACAAGTCTGGTAACAGTTTGTCGACCCCGAAGGGATGGATGGCTTGGTGAGTCTGGGTCGCGGGAGTCGATTCCACGTGTGTGTTGCAGGGCGCCTCCGACCACTGCACCACACGCGCCCAAAGATAAGATATAGAGGATACAATAATTATGCGGTAAGAGATGTAAAGAGGACGTTAAGAAGCCAGGGATGGGAATGGGAAAAGTTGAAAGGTCAAGAGACAGAAAAGGAGAGTAAAAGCAGAAAGAAAGAAGTGATGTTTATAAGAGATAAGACACGGCAAGCCAGAAAACCATTAAATTTCGCATTACGAAACCAGGATATATGGCAAGGCGTTGAACCAACCCATCGACCTTCTGGAGGTTGTTGTCCTCGAGAAATACGTGTTCTACTGTCTTCCCAATCCACACCACCATTAAAAAGACTGATAAAAACGAAAATAGAACGTTTTTACTAATCTTCTTATTTCAAAAGACCCATCGTTGGTCGCAGCACTCCCTGCATTGAATTCTTTTCCTTGCATCCAGCATTCGCCAAGGTTTTCCGAGCGTTTCGCATGTGACTTCGGCTGCTGCTTGAGAACAACTGTCGTCTTCTTCCTGAGTGTCGTTGAATAGTGATCATGTCGACTCTGCCTAGACTCCTGGGGTAGCTGCGCTAGGGCATTCCCACTTCAACTGAATGGAGTGAAAAGTTCCCGGGTAAGTCTCGTACAAATTTCCCTACTCTGAATGTATGAGATGCATGGTGAGCACAGAGCAGAATCGCACTAACACCATGCTTGTGATGACCGACATCAATACCACTGTGCCATCCGCCCCATAGAAGTCGAAAACTACAGAAAATCTCATAATTGCATTTTACAGTTAAAATGATGTTTCTAGTAGAATGGTTAGAGGTGCCCAACAACGTAGTTTTGCGTTCCATCCTGTGCCCTACCCTAACCTCACCCTCATTCCTCTGGAGGGTACCTGTTTGCCACCAGACTTTCCTAGAAAATGTTAAAAAAGCTGATTTGATAGATCAGTAGCCCGCCCTCCAAGTCACAACGTTCCAAATGTCCATTCAATCAACTTTACTTTGCCACGAATGGAGTTGAGTGCATAGTGGCTACCTGGGCGCGTAATCGACTCCGGGCACTTAATCGTCTCTCATCTTTTAGTTAAAGCTTGATGTGAGAAACGTGATAGTCACGTCAAAAAACACGGAATTTGGCCAAGCTGCCTATCTATTTTAGTAAATACTCCTGTGATAACTTATTGAAGAAACCAAACCATGCTAAGTACTAGTCGGTTAACATAGAAAAAAGCGAAACTATGCCATGTACTAGCCGGTGAACCTATTCTTTTGTTTATGGTTAACAACTTGCTCAACCGTGATTTCGTCCATGGGGATCAATCATAGCATTACATAAACGATAATCATAGGGATAAACCAACGGTTGATAAACTATTTGGACACTTCTTATAGTTAAGAACGCCGAACATCCACTTATCTAAAGAAGAAAACAAACGGTTCTGATGAGAATTCGGGCAGGTAAGGCTGAAATCTCTGGCGGTGAAAAAACATGTGTTGCCTGTATTGCGTTTGTCAAACTGTAAACGTGCAGAGATCTCGTCAGTTGTTTTGGTGGAAAATTCTTTTTTATGCCCAGGATAACCGACTGTGCGAGTTTTTGTAATTCTTTCATTCGATTCTCTTACTTGTCATTCAGGAGGTCTTCGAACTTTTGAATGTGGATTCAGCTGCCACCTTAAGAATTTATCTTCTTCACAAATGTGGTTCAATCGATTTCATTCTCTCTGCTGTTTTTTGTACTTCTGAGATAACTCTTCTATTTTTTTCTTCCATTTCTTGACCATGTACAGTCGACGGCCTTTTCTTCAGGTCTTTACCAGAGCAGTCGCTGATCTTTGTCGACAGGGTCTTTTACAGATCATTTCAGCGATCATTTCCGCACCCATGGAATGAACACCTTGCTTGGCATCGGGTTAAGCTTAAACCGGCAACTGAACGTGTATTGCACTGTGTCTCTTACCACTACGTTTTTACTTCCATATATGTTATACTCACAATACTCACGACTTAAACCCAATCTGCTGTTTTTCTTCAATAAGCGGACACGAGGTTGGTATTATAGGATTTATTAGGATCTTCTTTGTGTGTTAAATCTTATCTGCTAAGGTTATGAAAGTATTTAGCTGAGTAGATTTCATATCAATTTGACCTTTCCAGGCTCTGAAGAAGGCGAAACCGAAGAAATGTCAGCTATTGTATGCTAATAATTTCTATTATACCAACCTCGTGTCTGCTTATTGAAACAGTCAATGCCGAGGTTAGAGAAAGTCGGTTTTGGGAATCAATCCAACCACCATTTTTTTAAATTTTTTATTCATTTATTTTTTATTTACTTACTAAGAGACAGAGTTAGAGAAAGAAAAAGTAAGCAGCTTATGAAAACATGGAGTATCGAGGCAATAATGATAGGAAAAAGCCATGCCGTTATTTGGTCCACTTTTTTTATTATTCTCTTTCGCTTTGTGTCTATCTCTTTGTCTCGGCAAGCTAATCATTGCGTAAACATGACAAGAGACCAGTTTGTGTCAGAAAGTTGTATAAGAAAAAAAAGAAAAAAAAGAAGAGTGGAGAACATGAAACACTTGAGAGAAGAAAAATTTCTTGCAATTGAAATGTTTCAGTCGTCAATCGAACAGATGAAGTTAGAATATTTATTAACACACTATACTTCTGGTAATGGCCGTATGTCATCAACTATTGAGCGTCTCGAGAAACTCGTTCTAGGCTTTGGTCTTCTTCTGCCTATCGTTATTCCTTCGTTTCATATCGACAAGCACCACCAAAATGATCACGTCATCTTGCACCTTTCACAAACACGGATTGTTTTCTCAACATACCAAGTGTAACGTTTAGCTGACAATAGATCGTTAGTACTGGATAGAAACTGGGCCATTCTCAGTGCTGTCCGGCTTTCCAAAATCATTAACGGATAGTCATCGAATTGTCTACGATAACTATACGATCAGATTAAGTGTGAAGTTGTCGTCCTTCAGCAAAAGAACAGGTCACCAACAACAAACCCACCACCGACAGCCAGTTATCATTGTCGTTTCGTCGTTTTGCGCTCGAACCTTATCTACTAGAGATTCTTCGCGCATGTCTTTCTTCTTCATTCTCATTTATTCTTTCTTCCGTATATTTGCCGTTATTTCTAAGAATTGTTCTAGTCTTTTCGAATCTTATTTTCTCACTTTTGAATTGTCATTTCCTATCATTGCAGTATTGCTGTTTTAGTATGCATGAGTTTCGCCCACCTCCTTAGCAAGACAACTGATAAGTTATCAGCAAGAACCTTTTACGAATAGCGAAGTGAAAAGATATTTCGTCGTCGTTCTCTCCAAGAATGTGGTCCTTCGAAATGTGACCGAACAAAAGAGAATGTACACGAACTCTATTTTGTGTGACGTTTTCTAGCTTTCGAACAAAGAGCGAAAACTTTGTATATTCCAAAAATGGCTGGCACTTCGACAGCTGGCTACGGCTGACATTGTCGATGACGTATGGCTTCTTCAGTGATTTTCATTATTTCATTCAACTATTTCATCCAAAAACCATGTTGTCGTAGGCCACGGGTCATCGGAATGAAGTTGTGGGCAGTATTCTAAAGGTCCCTCATTTTCCTTTAAAGCCAAAAAATAAGTCCCTAGTCTCGCTGAAATCAATTCGGCATTTCCCTAGTACAACGACGACGACGACGACAACGACGACGACGACAACGACGATGACGGTCGTACTAGTTGTTTGACGACCATTCGAAACTCATCAATCTTTACGAGTGAACACCATCATCGCTGCATCACGCATCCAGTTTCATTTACAACATCACCTATCGTTTCATTTACACAATATTTTCTATCTGCAGTAAAAGGCAGATTTGAAGAGAAACTTCCGAGATTCACTTGTGGACTCAATGAAATTCCGTTCAAAGTTCTGCATTTTGAAAAAAACGATGTCGCCTATTTTTGATCAGAACTAATTTCAATTATTATTTATGGCATAACCTAACATCAAATGTATCACATTACGCGGAATTTTTACGCACGGGGTTTGGCTGCTTAAGGATTTTTTGTCGTTATTAACTGCGTTAAACGCTAGTCATGACTATTATCCTTGAAATCACGAGACGGCCTTGTTACGAGCGTTCTCACGCGGGCTGGAGGGGGAGTGGGTTGAACCCAAACTAGTGTGATGCCTGAAACTTTGTGATTCTGGAAGGATGAAAGGCAAAGCGAATTTGAAGCGAGGTAGATCTAAAGCTTGGTTGGGTCGCATCGTCCGCATGATGAATAGTATCACTACCATTGCTCTGCCGGGAGCTTTTAGTATGCCTGCAGGAATGAACACTCGAAAATTAAGCGTTCCAAGCGAAAATGTTGGAAATACTTAGCCATTCGTGTAGTTCAACCGCTTCTTTTTGTATCAGCCAAAGCAGATCTTAGTATGGGTCGTCACCGACAATATCACCAGCTTCCCCCCACAAACACTGTGTTTTCCATATTTAGCAGTAGTTAGGGTACCGTGGCACATTTATTCAGGCATTCATTGATTTTGTTTGATATCTAGGTGTCAATATGTGAAGATCCCTTGATATTGTAGTTTCATAGATCAATTACGTTTTTTCTGCAGAAATATTATCCTTTTTGAAATGCAACCGCAATGATACTGAGGCATTTGCAAAACTTGGATCCCAGGCCAGATTGAGCAGCGACTACCCTTTCAGGGAGCTCATATATTGCACAATGCACCAGTGAAGCTCTTGCTTTGCCTTTCTCTCAGCTGGTTTTCTACAGGACGCTTCCATCAGCAATCACTCGTCAACGGAATTGATCTGAGGAGCACAAATCGGCATTGAACCTAGTTAAGCTGTGGTTTTAGACGAAATCACGGTGTTAACTTTCTAGTTACTGCCTACTATAATTTCCACGGCATTGAAACGGTAGTCGCAGTTCGATCTGGCCTGGGTTCCAGGTTTTGCAAATTTCGCACCATCATTGTGCTTACATTCCACATAATACCTTGCCGTGAAAATTGTAGTAGGCAGTGAATAAAAATTTGACATTATCGTTTTTTTTCTGTAGGAATATTGTCCTAACTGATAATTTCCGCATCACGTATATTTTGCTGATTTCTTCCTCTCTGCGTTATTTGTTTCTCTGTTTTATAATGTTTTTTAAAGCTGGAGTCCAAAAGTTGGAACCGTCTGGGATCAGTGGGGAGATTTTCTGTCAACGATTTGTAATTGAAAACACAATAAGTAGTACTTCGCAAAATCGACTTTCTATAAGTATAATCGACTTAAGCTCGCCATTGATATTTCGTTTCCTTTTTAAGCAACCGCGAGGTCGTTATTCAGCACAAATTTATTTCGTTACAAAAAGAACACATACAACACAACGGTAGCTGTCGTTTCGACAGTAGCGCCTTCCCAAGATCGACTTTCTATTAACCTCGGCATTAGATGATAAATCTGTCGTTCTCTTTCTTACAGCAATCGCAAGGTTGTTATTCAGCACACGTCTACTTCCTTACAAACATAACACATACAATAAAACGGTAGCTGACGTTTCGGCAGTATCGCCTTCTTCAAAGCCTGGAAGGGTACACTAATATGTAATTTAATAGATCAAACGCTTCAACAACGGAAACAGAAAGATGAAAATCTGAACAATAATTACACGATCACCGGCTTGTCGAAAAACCCACTGTTTTTTACCTGCCATCCACCGAGGAAGTACAGCACCTTAGAGTCGCATATGGTTGCTGACTGCACCACCCCTCATCAAAAAGCAGTTCTGAGATAAGGGGCTAGATCACGTGTTATCTTATATTTGTAAGGAATTAAACGTGTGTTGAGTAACAACCTCGCGATTGCTGTAAAAAAGAGAACAACAGTATCGCCTTCTTCTTCAGAGCCGTTCTTCAGAGCAGAGTTGTAAAACTTCGGACCTTCCACTTCTTCCTCGGTGGAAAGTGCTTAAAAAACGGCTCTGAAGAAGGTTTGCCGAAACGTCAGCTACCGTTGTGTTGCATGTGTTCTATGTATATGGAAGTAAACGTGTACTGAATAACAACCTCGCGATGGCTGAAAAAGAAAACGAGATACCTGCAATGTGTAATCTCGTGTGGTGCCATATAACAAGTTTGAATCCTACTGTCTAGATGTCATTGACTTTTGTTGTGTCACATGATTCGGAAGAAAACTTCTACAAAATTATGTTAACGTTTTTGGAACGTATACAAACATAATTTCCGGTTTCTTTAATTACACATATGTACGAGAACAGTTGGTGTTTTAAAAATGAAATTCTTTAACAGAGAAGGAAAATGCGCTTTTCTCATCCGGTCGTAATCGAAAACTCTCGAGTTGGTTCCGTGTAAGCTAGATTAGAAGCGTCTAGCGCAATTATGATTAGAGGCGCCTCAATATGCACATGGTTCGATGCTGTGCCATAGGCAACCAAGGATCTATCACTACTCCGGGATTAGAAAATTGCATCAGACTACCCTTGAAGGATAAAACCATTGATTTCATATGTCTGTGGTATTCCAAAAGTGATTGTATAAACCAAACATATATTTAATCACCTCTACGGTAGTGCAAATTAAGCTGCATGCTTGACACATTCCTAAAGACAGATTAATACCGAACCCACTACTCCCCAACCTCTTAAATTTATTGAAAGATAAGTGACTATTGTCAAAATGACTATGCATTTTGTGACGAAAGAAATGCAGCGTTACGAGTAACGCTCGTAGGATTCTTAGGGGTCAAGGCTGACTATAACCCCAACCATTCAGTCGATAGTTGCATTCTGTCACACGAACTTCCGTTAAAACCTAGTAGTCCACATCTTCTTCAGTTCCAAAAAACTTCAGGTTTTATGATGCGTCTTTTTTCAAAGCCTTCTTCTTTTCTAACCGCCTCTTCTCCTTTCTCGTCCATCAAACGCTTCAATTAAGCACAAGTAAAATCCAGCTCGGTGATGATATTATCCTTAAACTGATGGGCTTCCGATCGCTCATAAAAGGTCGCTTCTTACTAGAAATGGATGATGAGACTGGTTTCCAAAGCATTCATGGTCCGAACATATTTCGGATTTTTTTCACAGTGTGCTCTTCTTAAGACTACCTTTCCTACGAAAATTAATCTAGCACAACGTGACTCGTTGATATATCACAATCTTCGTTATTTTAACATTAGTGCAAATCATAGTTCTACATTCCAGCGATGCTCCTCGTAAAAGAATTGTAGAGCACCAATTTGCCTCATGACTATAATACGTATCTCTAAGCTGCATAAACGACTAAAACATGGCCCAAAAAGTGATCTAGGACTTTCTATGAGACACAATTAGGTTACGGCGCTGGCACTTTGTCACCCCTGCACCAAATTAGCCCATATCTCTCGCATTAATACATATGTGAATAGCAGCGCTGACGTTGTGCGGATTGCATCTTGAGCGTCCATTTGACCATAAGTCTCCAACCAGTGATTGGGAAGTGCATGAGAACCGATTCCAGTTCTTCGTCTTAAACAAACAAGCGCTTCACCAACTGCTACAGAGCCAGACAAAGTGCTTGTGAGTTTGCTCACAACTCGGTAAAGCCCAATGAGCTAGTAGCCCAAATCAGCAAAAAAGAGATGGGAAAAATATGTGGTGTCTGTCAAGTGCCCGCATCGACCGAGTTCATTGCAATGGGGACTTCATGCCGAGAACTAGTGGTCTGCTTCTGCTTATGCGGCTTATTCGATAATTAATGGAGCTTATGGTGATATGGGCGATAGCTTACAGTGAGAAGTTTGTGGAAGCAAACAAAAAGATGAGTCACGATCATCCTATAGTACTCCGTGCCTTGAAGAGGTTCAAGGTATTATACATCAGCATTTCTCAGGATTTTCACAATTTTTTGCGAGTGGACGCATTGATGTGAAAAATTGTCGGCGTTGTCATAGCAAATGGCTAGAATTATGGGTAACTTGTAAAACTCTCCCAAAGCAGACGTACAGTGCTGTAAAGATTTAGAATGGCAGGGCTCTCTCCCACATTCCGCTTCTAGTCTGGTAATGTGTTATCCTTTCGCTTCATCTTGATAGCAAGGCAATTACTACTTATAGTCGGCTTTAGTCACATTTAACAAAGGATGCGGATTTGGAATCGAAATCAGAAAATAAAAAGAATTCGGAATTCCACTTCGGCGTACGGCAGAATGAAATATGGTATACTCCTCATGACTAGCGGGTTCTAGACTCGTTATTTTTAAAACAACTTGCAAAGGAAGTAGTTTAATATAAAAACAATAACTCATATTTGCATGACTGCGTGTCTTATTAGATCTACCTATGCTTGTCGGAGGGTGCGTGTGGAACAGTGGTCGGAAGCGCCCTGCAACACACACGTGGAATCGATCCCTCGCGCCCGTGGCCCACCAAGCCTTCCATTCCTCCGGGGTCGGCAAATTGGTACCAGACTTCTCAGGGAAGATATCAGCACTGGCTCGATACATCGGTAGGGAGCCGCGAGTCATTTTAAAGGCCAAATATGCATTCAATCACCTCCAAACGATGCTTAATGAAGTCGAATGCATGGCGCATCTCTCAAGGATTCGAACAAGACAAAGAATACCTGAACTGAAATTGTGAAAACGCCGACTAGATGCGTTCTCAGAGTTCCTGGAAAACTTACACTTCACAAGCACTCAACACGCCAGTAAGGACTGAAGACAATAACCCCTTCAGCTGCTGTTGTACACAGATGGGCCGATCACATATTGAAAAGACGACAGATAGATGAGAAAAGTGTAGACTAGACTTCCACTAGGATGCAGGCATCCGCTAAAGGCGGCCACCTACACGTTGTGTGGACGTGTTCTTCACCATCGTTAATCAGCTGCACTTACAGTTGCAGTTATTTTAGAGATCACGGTATGAGACTCTTGCGGGCCAGCATGCTCATGGGGGGATCACCACGATGGACGACAATTGCTAGGGAAAGAAACGAAGGCCAAATGTGCTGTGGTCTGCAAACTTGTCAAGATAGACCGTCCCAGTATAAAAAGTAAATAAGCTGTTGTACAAACAAGAACTTGAGCACCACTGTAGATAATTGTTGGACGACAGCAAAACAAAGTCAAAAAAATTCTGCAACACCCATAATGTTTGGAGATGAACCCTTCTAAACCATTAGAATTACTCGAGTCTGTTAAAATTATCTATTTTCAGCATTGATATTAGCTGAAATCAGCTAAGATTTTGACAATGATGTTGTGACACGTTTTTTGTTTTATTCATAGGTCTATGAGTACGACTTTTGCTGATGAAGTGTTATCACAAATATTGTGCGGATTCTCGCTCCTCTTCCATTCCTTCGTTTCCTGGAATCCATCGTCCACGGATTTTGCGTCTTGGTTCGGCTGCCACTTGAGGATTCTTATCTCCTTCATGAACATCGCCGAGTACGAGTGGAGTCCATTTTCCTTGAATCATTGAATGGCTGAGTTAGTGCATTCCCAGGCTCTGTAAGTCTGACGGAGCTTTCCCAGATAAGTCTGGTGCTAATTCTTCGATTATAGTGGGATGAGAGGTCTGGCCGGCTTGAGACGATACGGAACAGTGACCTCGTGGAAGAACACATTACTTGCATACTTGGATATTTGAATGCCCGTCTTCACCGGGTGTGCGAGACCCAGCATAATTTCTGCTGTTTCGAAGTTTTGCCGGTTTAGCCACAGTAGTTCCCTGAAGTCCCTGAGGGTCAAAATGGTCAAAATCTGCCACAGGTCGTCACCACTACAGGCAGCCGCCGTCCTTGTGGATCAGAGAGAGGTTTGCCGCCATGCCACCAGTTTCATACCAGGACGGTGGTGAATCTTGGTATTGGTTTACTTCCATTTGGGCTTCCCTAATGGAAATGCCGGACTCCCTTTGCAGCTTGGCAGACCTGAATCCTCAGCTGTACGTCGCAGCCTGACACCCAGGAGCACCTCCCAGCCACGATGAGGCGACAAACCGTTGAGAGGAGAAGAACACATTATTAATGTCAAACAGCCAAAACTAGTATTATTTAGTCAGCTGCTCTTTACACCTGTTTTTCACGTCCAACAAAAATCCATTTGGTCTAGAGCTGTGAAAATTACGCGAAGTGATGCAAATAGCGCCATTGCTACCAAAATTATCCAGTGCTCCGCATAAGATTTGGTTTAAAGTTGAAGAACAGTGGATTTCATGAGGAGTCAATTTAAAAAAAAAGAGGACTGATGTGACAATCGGAAAAAGGGTAGCAATGGCAGCAACCTGTTGAGGGTTGCTGGGAATAAAGGATAAATCTCTTGGCGTTGATCAATCCCTGAGGGATGCGCCACGCATTCGACTTCATTAAGCATCGTTTGGAGGTGATTGAATGCATATCTGGCTTTTGCAATGACTCGCGGTGACCTACCGAAGTATCCAGCCAGTGCTGCTGTCCTCCCAGACAAGTTTGGTACCAATTTACCGACCCCGGAGGGATGGAAGGCTTGGTGGGCCATGGGCGTGGGGATCGATTTCAGTTGTGTGTTGCAGGTGCTTCCAACCACTGCGCCACACGCGCCCTTTTCTGTAGGATGACTAAAGCTTTAAATAGTTTTTTTTGTTATTTAGTCCATTCAACAGTGAATAAAATTGAAAATTCCTAATGCAAATCGATTTACACTTTTTCCAAAAATAGCTATTAGTAGGTTTTTCTTTCTCAGCAATCGCGAGGTTGTTAAGCAGCGTACGTTTACTTCCATACAATAACACACATACAACACAACCGCAGCTGAAATTTCGACAGAATCGCCTTCTTCAGAGCCTGGAAGGGCATAATGATATGCAATTTACTGAGTCAAACGCTCCAATAACACATTCAGAAAGATGGGAAACTAAATGCTAGTCACACGGTCAACAGCTTCTCGAAAAACCCACCGTTTTTTACGTGCCTTCCACTGAGGAAGAGCCGCTGATCAGCGTCGCATATGGTTGACGACTGCACGTCCCCACATCAACGACGAAGGTACGGGACGAAATCACGTATGATCTCTGGGCATTTCTCCCTGCTGTTCATTTTAGGGTTCCTGGTATTTATCCAGAATGCCTCAAGAAGTTTGCGCGTTGGTGTTTTGGCATTCTGTTCGAGGATATCGACTTTAACTTCAAAGTCGTCTCCCCTACTATCCTATGCGTGCCTAGTAGCGTGCCTTGTTTTACTTTTCGTTTTCCATCCAGGTGTTCTTTTATGCGGATACATAAAGGTCTACCCTTTTCGCCAATATATTCGTCTCCGCAGTCATTACAAGAGATCAGGTATATCGTACCTGAACTCATGCAATCACCGTTCTTACCAAAAAAGCAAATTACGCAATTTTCTGTTTCACATAGACGGCCATACAGGCGGTTACGAACCAGCTGACGACGAAGAGTATCGGGTGGTATTTCTACTATCGCAACCGATTCCTCTAGACCTGCCCTTCTTAAGCACCGTTTTATAGCTATACTTACTTCATCGCTAATAAAGGGCAGCATAAACGGGAACAGGGAGAACGGGGAACGGGCATTTATAATCTAATGCCGAGGTTAATAAAAAGTCGATCTTGGGAGCTGTTATTAGTAGGGTTACTTCATTCGAGCAATGCCCAACTCTATATGATTTTACTCGATGTGGCCACGAAGACCAGCGGTACGAGACGAACGGCTGTGGTCGATACTACTAAAAATCGTTCTCATCTGCGAATGCAAATGGTTGACGTTGGCCACGAACACATCCATACATCGCTTGGGTATTCGTCCAACAGGGCGCTTCTCTTGGACTCCACTCTACTGTTCCGTTCGTCCATGTTTCATGGGTCAATTTGCTGGTCGGTGCCTGCTTGAGAGACCCGAATGAGTCCCATGCTGCTCTCCTCCTTCTGTATAATATCCTCCATGTTCACTTAACGTCCAAGGTGCACGTACAAGGTCACTGTAATCAGAGAAGCATCCACTTCGATTTGTACATCTTCGCACCATTCGTTCCTCATGAACTAAGTCTTCGCCCTATTTTTCGTATTGCAACTCTCTTTTCCGCTTCGTTGAGGGTTACTGAAGAACGCGTCTGCTTCCCTGCTGCTTCTTGAAAAGTTGATGACGCCATCAACAAGACGAAACTTTGACAGGACTTTACCACCAGCGCGTACGCGTCTCGCGCCCCTAATTAAGCAGCGACATCGTAATTCACTGCACCGTGACTGAAAAGTTTTGACGAGATTATGTCACCTGGTTGAACCCGTTTTCCTATGGGGGATGGTAAGAGGCTGACAAAAGAACTGTATTTTTTGTGGTGCAGCTTTAACAACAGTGAGCTACAGTTCTTACGTAAGAGGAGTGCGTTAGTCACAAAAGTTTTTTGTAGTAACCTCGTTTTTACCTTGTCAATGAAATTCTTTAGTTTATTATGGTTAATTAAATTCAGTTTGCAAAGGTATTTCGTAACACAACCGAAAAGATGCTGAGATATCAGCAAAACTCGGAACCTCATGCAGTTTTCGAGTCCGCGCTTACCTTTCCCGGGGGCTCAGGTGGTATCCATCACACCAGTGGAACACCTTACATTGTCTTCCTACTAGCCCGTTTTCTTGCACCAACGAAATCTATTGGTATTTCATAACGTCTTATTTCGCTGAAGTTTCCTTCATCTAGAAAGTCGTATTTTTGTTAATTTTAGACTAGATTTTAGATTAAACACTTGACAAGAGAAGAATTTTTAATTCTTTTTTTCCATTTCAAATCTCGATTTCAGTTACAAATTTCGAATTTTCAATTGTGCCAGTTTTGCTGACAGATAAGTTGTACTTTATGCTCGAATAAACAGTTAGTAAGAGAATTTAATGTGGATAAAAGTAAGTGCCATCAATCCTGGCCAAGATGTTGTAAATTCACTCATTCAATACGGTTACGGCAACATTCTTGGCTTCTGGATTCCGTAAGACATTTTGCTTTCTATTCCGTTGAAGATGGAGCTTGTACCTCCTGCAGCTCAGCGAATGAATGAACAATTGATTGTCCATCAGAATGCGATGATGTGCCCGGGTGCATACAGGATGACAATTTTTAGTTGTCGTGATCTGTTGTTCAACATCATCGCCTTCACACGCGTGTACAGAAAGGAGCTTCCCATAATCATCCACGATTCTTTCAAATTCACAAGATAACATAACGTTCTCTTGCAGGAGCTGTTTTCCTTTTGAAACTGTTGGAAAAAAGCATACTCAATCTGTAATGTTATCAGCTTGTTCGGAAATTAACGTCTAATTTCAATCTGTATTTTTAAAGCGGCGCACCTATCTCAGGACTTGTTTTATTAAGCGGATTAAAGCCATTAGAATGTGCTTATAAGAAACATGTTTACTCGTTTCAGTGACTTAATACTCATCTGTTCTGGAAGCGATGAAATCGCTGAAGGCAATTTCAGTCTCGGCTTGGTTTGGGAAATATGTCTCGTTCAGGAACTTGTCGATATGCTAGAAGAATTTGTGGTCGGTGAACCAGATATCCAGGAAGAATAGCGTATAAGGC
The DNA here is from genome assembly GCA_018806985.1 of Angiostrongylus vasorum. Classification (NCBI taxonomy): domain Eukaryota; kingdom Metazoa; phylum Nematoda; class Chromadorea; order Rhabditida; family Metastrongylidae; genus Angiostrongylus; species Angiostrongylus vasorum. The sequence continues at coordinate 96,039 of JADANN010000288.1, forward strand.
AAAATTTCGTAGTCCAGCCTATCGAACCTTTGCAGTGTCGGTAGTACGACGTATGAACTCTTAAATACAATTCATGTTGTAATTCAATTATGCGAAGCGAAAGTACATAAAAATGACTCTCAAATGACTCATAAAATTCATCGGATTTTTGACGATCAAACACTAGGTGTTACTTTAGTATTTATTGACGGAAAAGCTTATGTGTTTTGGCAGATTTTGCTTTGCTCAAAGCCTGGAAAGTTCTAGTTGGTTGTAATTTACCCAACCAAACGCCTCCATAACCAAAGAGGGAAAGTGCTAAACCAAGTCTAGCATTCGAACGAGAACTGTTGTTTAATCAAATACAAAAGAAAAACACATCCGACATTTATTTCTCAGCAAACTATTGTGGAGATCCTTCTATTCTTGTTGAGTAAACACGAGGTGTTATTTTCTTTGTTCAACAACAAACTGACGTTTCGGGGGATTTCTGCCTGCCTAAGAAAGGTCAAGTGCTATGAGAACACTGTGCAGTTGTCTCCACGTGACATACTGAGTGGAAGACTCGTAGAAAACGGTGAGTGTGCAAACAAGCTACTCTGTGCTCAATGTGATTAAAATCTTGGTTTGACATTTTATCTATTTGGTTATGGAAGCGTTTGGCTGGGCAGCTCGCTATCAGCTTGACTTTTCCAGGCTCTGAAAAAAGGCGAAATCGGCCGAAACGTCAGTTTGTTCATGAAAAAAGAATAAGATAACACCTCGTGTTTGCTCAATAAAAAATAAAAAAAATTATACGATCAATGTCGAGGTTAACAGAAACTCGGTCGTGGGAATTATTACAGAAGTATTGATGAGTTCTTTCCCTATGCTCACCATTGTGCTACACTTTTAACATTGCTCGCCCATGTATTACTCTGTACGGCTGTTCTCCACCAATTAATTGGAATATTCGCAAAGAATAAAACGAAGGCGAAACCGTCGAAACGTCACCTATCGTATGCTAATGAATTCTATAATACCAGTCTCCTGTTTGCTTATCGAAGCAAAAACAGTGAATTATCAATCAATGCCGAGGTTAATAGAAAGTCGGTCATGGGATTTGCTACACTTTTAACACTTTCTGTATTTAGCAAAACACTATATGAACAATTGTTCCGTCCTTCATCCTCTTTTCCTTCAGTTGCTAGTTAGTCTAGCAATTTCTATGACGTGTGTTCATTTCAACGTATCTTATTTTACAACAATTATATAACGTTTTGACTTCAGAGATGCTCGTTTGGGCTTTTCTACTCATCTCAATAATTTTGTGCGATGGAAGACCACCAGTATCTGTTAGTTGTTGAACTTGCTTTGCCTATCTAGCATTTTCTTTAACTTTTTCCATGATTTGATATTTTTGTCTTTCCTTTCATTGTACTTGGATACTTGGATGGCCCGCCTTCACTGGTTTTGCGGGCCCCAGCATAGTCTCCATTTTTCGGAGATTTGCTGGTTTAGCCATTGTCATCCCTGGAAGCCCGAGATCAGCCTGGCCAAAGTCTGCCTTAGTTCCTCACCACCACAGGTAGGCGCACCCCTTGTGGATCAGAGGGAGATTTGTCACCATACGACTTAAACTGATACCAGAACGGTGGTGGATCCTGGTATAGCTTATTTATGCACTAAATATAGATGACATTGGAAAGATCAAAAAAACTCCTCGTTCGTACTTGGTTTTCCTTGTGCTTTTTTCCTCATGATCATCACTATTTCTCTTTCCAGGTAGATGAAGTAAAAGAAGAAGAGCTGTCACCAGAAATCGAGTACTTTGACGATTTTCTACCGTGGTTCTACAATTCGACAAAATTTCGAGAAGATTTACTTTACGAAAAGAAAAAGTATCTGAGCAGTATACGTCAGCAACACAGAAAACTCCGTGTACTTTGAACGTGCGTGATCGATTCAGATAAAATGTCTCTTTTTTTGTACTCAAGAAAAAAATACGTGTTTTACTTCATATTTTGTTATCTGTATGAACAAACTAGATCCTATCGATTTTCATCAACCTTGTATTTTTCATAGGGAAATAAAATGTTGTCTCTCTCTTTTTTCGTTCTTTTTTTCTATACCCTAGTAATTTTCTCATTAACATTAAAAACGTTGATGGCCGCTCTAACCACAGCTCAATCAAGAATATACATGTGGCAGCACTCATAGCAAGAAAACACTCACTAGCTTTTAAGTTTTCGAGACATAAGAAACCCATAGCATTACTCAAGGATTGCACCATAATCATGAATGAACTTTGCTGATGGGATCACTACCGCAGTGGAAAGAACATAGCATCACATGGCTTCTGCTTTCCTTCCTCCGAACTCATAAGAGTCAAGGCATACCAGCAATGACGCTCTCACAACACTCTGCAAATAGTACGTCGAGATTCCTGGTAAATCAGGACATTACAAGTGCAATCGAAATAGTTTTTAGATCACATAATGTTGGAGAAGAGCAGTAATCCAGGTGTCTTGATATCCTAATGAAAACTACTAAGTTGATGCGTAAATATTTTGGGTTTTCAAACCATGACAACAATTGATATACATCCCACCATTTAGTAAGTCCATCCAGTCTTATACTGTCCGGTAATTCTCGAAGACGTCAATCGTAGATTGACAGTTTAGACTAACGTAAACAACTGATGACAAAGTCCAGTACATGAACAGCTACCCCAGTATAAAGAAGATTTACTAAGTTATTAGGACTCTTCAACTACAGCCTCAGCTTAACTGGGTTCAATGGCGATTTGTGCTCCCCAGATCAATCCCGCTGGAGGGTGATTGCTGACAACAGCGTTAGGTAGAAAACTAGTAGAGAGAAACACAAAAGAAGGACCTCCGTAGTGCAATGTGTAATACGCGCGCCCCCGGAAAGGGTAGTCGTAGCTCGATCTGACCCGTTGTCTAAGTTTTGCGATTATCTCAGCATCGTTATGGTCAAGTCATCAGGAGCATTTGAATGTGAAAGCAAAAAAAGACTTTCTCAACCCCTCCTCTACTTGTGCAAGTCGTCCACCCATTTTACCGAAGAAAGTCGCACACTCACACTAAAAGCGCCCGCTATTATTTCCACGGTGGAGCGAGATCACGCTACTAATTGCCTTACTGGCTTTGAAATGACACCAACGATCAGCTATCAACTCAAGAACAAATGTGTAATCTCCGCAATAGTCCACAATAGCCTCTGGTACTACAAACGACAATAATAGTGTCGAGATTCGTAATGCCAGTTGATTTCTTAAGTACCACTACGACAACTATAGCCATTACAAGCAATTTCTTCTATAGTACCCTGATTCGATTAACAACTTTGCAGAAAGTGGAAGTGCCGAAATATGCTTAAATGACCTAAGGTCTACATGAAATGCTAACTCGTCCAATCATAATCTCATATTTTTTCGATTTCGTGGGAGTTCTAGAACGTAAAAAAGTCGTTGAATCTTCAAAAAAAAAGGTTTTTTCTTGTACGTAATTCATTAATTTCAAACCGACTACATTATTAGGAAAGTGAAAACATACTGGAGACCTTTTAGAGTTTTTAGGGCCTTTTTCTTCGTTTCATTTAACGAAAATACTTGATTTTATAGGAAATTCAACCACAACGTTGCTGATATATTTTCAAAACTCCGGATCGCCAGTGTCTGCGGTGGGGAACGAAGGCTGAAAATGAAAAGTAAAACATTGTGTTTTCAACTACAGCCTCAGCTTAACTGGTTTCAGTGCCGACGTGGTCTCCCCAGATCAATCCCGTCGACGGATGATTGCTGATGGCACTGAACGATAGAACTAGCTGAGAGACAGGCGAAACGAAGGGCCAGCACGGTGTGGTGGTGAACGCGTTAGTCCCCGGAAAGGGTAATAGCGCGTTCGTTCCCTCAACACAAACACCTGCGGCTAGGAGATTTTACAAATATCTCAGCAACGTTGTGGTTGCATTTGGCTTTACACTCTGCAGCAAAAGTTATAGTAGGCAGAAAATAAAAAAGTAAAACATTTGATTTTGTAGTTTCTCCTATCAAAATCTGTCTGCGTAAAGCACAGAACTTTCTAAAATGGGACATTAAGGATATCCAGAAACTCTCGTTTACTCTTAATGGCATTGAAAAGAAGTAGATTGGTGAGGTTATGGTAGCTAAAAACGTCGGCTCATGGATAACTACACACATCGCGCAAAAAAAAACTGGTAAAATTATATGCAGTACAAAAAATAGTTCATGGCGACAAAGCCAGGTTGATAGATATGAGCCATATAAGGCTCATATTTCCGACGAAACGTGAGTATTCGCTAATTGCAAAGCGCAGAATAAAGGACATCATTGTCGTTGTTCTTAGAAACCTTATAGGATCATAGAAACAGGAGGAAATCATCAAATAGGAAGTTGTTCATAAGATTTTCTATAGATTTAAAGAAAAAACCTGAAATAATCCAACAGCCCTCAGTGGTTAATCATAGCGGACACACTTGAAAAAAGAACCTTATTGTCTTTTTTTCCATCCACAGAAATATTTTTTCAGAAGTTGCCGTCGAAATAAGAGATAAAAAGGATGGAGCTCTCGACAATGATCAATCCTTGAGGGATGCGCCATGCATTCGACTTCATTAAGTATCGTTGTAGGTGACTGAATGCATATCTGGCCGTTACAGTGATTCGTGGTGGCTACCGATATGTCGAGCCAGTGCTGCTATCCTCTCAGAAAAGTCTAGTACCAATTTGCCCACCCCCGGCGGCAAGGAGGGCTTGGTGGGTCATGGGCGCGGTGATCGACTCCACGTTCGTGTCGCAGTGGCGCCTCCAACCACTGCGCCACACGCGCCCTATAAAAGATGCAATAGAATAAAATATAAAATGAAAAGAAATAAGCACTGAAATTGAGCTGCTCAGCTCAAGTGGATTCAACATCAACAGCAGCTTCGACGTTAATCTCCTAATAGATAAAAAAGACTCGTTTAGTTGCTCAGTTGTAAAGATATGTGGAATTTTTTTTGGAAATATTTGACGTGAACAACATCCTCGTTTCCGATGAAATTCCAACAGCGAATTTTAAAAGAAACTGTCAGCAACCTTCACCTCATCATCACCTTAAACTCACGTGTATTTACAAAAAAAAAGGAATTTGGTCACGTGAACAATTGTAAAAAATAACTCGAAAATCACGTGGATGGCTCCATAGATAAGCTCACGACTTCAATATCGCCATTTTTAATCGGATTTTACGATTTCTTTTTATCAGGTTTCATCAACTCTATCCAGCTTACCCCCAGTGGTTCTGTGCTAAGCATAAGTGGACCGTCCTCCATTTCACTCTCTTACAAGTGTACACCTATTGAAGTGATTGAGTTCGTCCCCCTGGATCGATTCGTCTAAGAGATTAACGATCTGCAGACCTGCTTCCTTATTACCACAACTTCGAAAAGTGGTTGAACGTAATTTTTTTTCCTAGAGTGTTGAAAAAATTCCGCAGTTTTCAGGATTTCACTAGATCCTTTTTTTCATAGGACATTTGTGGTCGTCCCGAGTGAGACGGAAGTTCGTTGTTTTAAGAGGATCCAGCATTCTTTCAGGAACAGCAAAAATTGCGACGCCAATGACGACGACCCGACTGTGAAGAGCAGTGAATTCAGTCTTACCTTAGCTTCTAAAAAATCCGGTTTGCAGTATGGTAAACAATCATTTCGCCATCAATTCCGAATTGCGTTGAGCTTCGGTATGGATAATTAAGCTTCCGTTCTATTTATGAGCTTTCACGATATTGTTAGAAATCTTTATTTTGGCTTCTTTCGGAGCATTCGCCTTCATCACAGTCACGGTAATTCGAGCAGTAATGTTAATATTAATGACACTGCTGTAAGATTGATTGTTACCAAAGGAGCGAATTCGGTCGACAATCGCCCAATGACCGTCCTGTATCCTGGAGAACTAGCGGATGACATCAGGTCACCTTAGCGCGGCTAGAGTCATGACGGCCTGGAAGAGAACATTACATGACGGAACAACTGCTGTTGAGGCGAAACTACCGAAACGATAGCCATCATGAAGACTTGTTAAAACTTCGGGTATGCTCATCAATGAACAAGAACTAATCTGTTATTTCATCCTGTTTGTTTTTCATTCATATCGAAATTCACCATGCAATTCATTGAATAAGCATTGTGCTTCCTTTAGTTTTCTATATATGAATCTATTTGCTACTTGTCAGTTGACTGAAGAACGGTCTAACATGTTGGCCATTCTTGATAAGTATTGGTTCATTGATCGACAATACGAACAGTTGGAATCGATCAATACAACTTAGGCCTCTTTTTGGGTTGTCTTCAACAGAATTTTTCATACTATCAACATTAAGTCGCGAAGCGCAATGTAATGGAACAGATGACAATCGCCGACGGCGAAGTGGCTACGGTTTCAGTGCCTTTCCAAGGTCACCCAACAAGCTTTTGGAAATCGATAAATCGATAACGCACTCTGCTGACGTCTTTTTTTATTTATATTCTGTAAGTCCCTTTGCTTTGCAAATTCACGTTTTAATTGGCTTCATCAGTCCATTTATTAAGCATGAATCTAGATAATGGATGAAAGTGACTTATATATGTGGTAAATTATATACGACCTCAGATTTTAAGGAATTATATATTTACACCAAGTAAGAGCATGCAATCACAAAGATGCTGAGATACTCGCAAAAATTCTACGCGGGGGCCAAATCAAACCACGATTTCCCTTTCTAGGCGCTCGCGCATTACACACTGCACCACGGAGGCCCTTGCTCTGAGGCAGAAATTAAACTTTAACATTAAAGGCATGCATTTTGCAAGGTTAAGAGTGTTACATTTTAACATTTGAAAGTACCAGATCTCTCTGAAAAGTTTTTCGAGTTTTAACGAAATTTTTTTTGATTACATTCAATAACTAGAATTAGCTGTAAACATAAACAAACTATCACCTGTACCACCTGTGGTCTAGTTGATCGTCGAGTGACTCGAGCGGGCGCCAGTAAATCTTCCATTTTTTCCCTGTCGCGTGCGAGAGTAGCCCAGTGGGTTCTGCTCCGTTTCGGGACTTGTCGATCATCATATCTTTCTTTTAGAGCTTTTGTGAGAAACTACGTCCATCGCGTTAGAGGTCTTCCTGCACTACGCTTTGACATCCCTAGAAATCTAGCCACCAACGGTTCTCGCTTTAACGGTTGTCGCTCATACACAATGCATATCTGACTCACCCCATTTTCGACATTTTGGCATACAGAACGACATCTTTGATTTTTGATCGTTGACGTAGGTCGGAGCTTCGGATCCCATCCCTCACTTCTGTGAAACGGGATACTCCTAGCATCGTCCTTGAGCGTTCGATAACGTTGAGTGATCTTTCATCCTGCTTACGCAGCGACCAGGTTTCTGACGCATACGTTAGGGCAGGAAGTACCGTTGAGTTGAAAAGGTGGGCACGAAGTGGGGTGTTCCTTATTCTCTTCACTACATCCCTCGATGCTCCTGAAAGCTCCCCAAGCCGTTCATTCTGCTCAGCTCTGGAGCTAAGTCGTTCATCATATTGATTTCCCGACCTAGATAGACATAAACTGGAGCATTCAGAGATATTCGTTCCATTGAACGTGAATGGGGCATACGAAACCAATCCGTTCATCATGAACATCGTTTTTTGAGATTTAGTCGAAGACCAATCTTTCCACAGGCTTTATCAAAGTCGGCAAGCATACGTTCCGCTTGGCTAATGTTTAGCGTTATAAGGACAATGTCATCAGCAAAGCGAAGGTGATGTAACTGCCGACCATCGATTTTCACTCCCATATTATCCCATTCCAATGTTCGCATGACGTTCTGCAGGGTGGCGATAAATAATTTTGGCGAGATGGTACCGGCTTACCTAACACCTCTTTTGACGTCAATTTTAATATCGTTGTAGAATGATGATATCTTGGTTGTGAAAGTTTTTGTACAACTCACGAAGAATCTTCATATACTGAGTAGGGAACTTCCTGACTATCAAGTGCTCCCATTACTGCTTCTGTCTCAACTGAGTCGAAGGCCTTCTTTAAATCGATGAAGGTGAGACAGAGCGGTCTTTTTGTACTCTCGCGATACTTCAATGAGCCTTGTTATCGTGTGGATGTGGTCCATCATACCAAATCCTTTTCGAAATCTTGCTTGCTCTCATGGCTGTCCTTCATCCAGTGTTCTGTCAATCCTGTTTAGGATGACTTGAGTGAAAAGTTTGTAGACGACAGACATCAAGCAGACTGGACAATAGTTGCCGATATCGTGTAGGTCACCCTTCTTGAACAATCTTGCTGGTCTTCTACTGAGTAGGGACCTTGCATTCAGACAGGTAACGTGTGAAGAGCCGAGTCAGTGTGTTTACGAGGACTGGCGGAAGGTTCTTCAGGTGTTCTGGTCTTATCCTGTCCGGACCTGATGCTGTTCCACTTTTTCACCGTCGAAATGGCATGTCGGATTTCGGAAGGGAGAACCGGTGGCACATCATATCCATCCTCCTTTGTTTCATATGACGGAAGGTGGACGTGGCTATCGAAAAGATCTGAGTAGTATTCGTGAATGGCTTTCTCCATTGCCTTTCTGGACGCTGTAACTGTTCCGTCTGGGCGTCGGAGTGCAATCATCTTGATCTTTAATTGGCGAAGCTTCGGTGGGCTTTGCGAATGCTTTTTCCCAGCCTCTGCAGCTTCGACCATTACTGCTGCTCTTCTCTCTTTAAGATCTTCTTTTATCGCCTATCTGCACTGTTTTGCAAGTTAGGACGTTCGTTCCGGGTTCCCTACAGCTCGTGCGATTCCACGCTGGCGTGCGTATTAGCTCTAGTGTTTCTAGAGACAGACGTCTCTTGGTGACTTTCGAACTCTCAGCTTTCATAGAGTTAACGTGAAGATGTTGAATGAGGCGATCGCATTCATCGTCGATGTTATCAACAACGGCATCTTTCCAACGGCCGACTAATGAATTGAATAAGTCCCAGTTTACGGTGGTTCCGATACCTCAGTTTTTTGAATTTAGCGGCTTTTTGTCTTTTCCTCGAGAAATAGAATCTTGCACGAAGGAGGCGGTGGTCTGATCCCGTGTGGAATTTTGGGACAACAGCGATATCGGTTAGGCAAAACCTTCTATTTACTATGATGTGGTCTATTTCGTTATGGTACTCTCCATTGGGAGACTCCCACGTGCAGCGTTGAGGGTGGGGCTTCTGGAATTGCGAGCTACCATGGATGGTCCTGATCGCCATGATAAACTCAAATAGCCGCTCTTTCTTCTAAGTCCAGTCTTGGCATTGAAATCTCCAATGATGATCCTGAAGAATATATGGTTTTCTCTGCAGAACTTCTCCTAGTTCATATAGAACGCTTCGACTTCTTCTTCGTCATAGTTTGATATCGGTGCGTAAACGACGAAGATGTCAAAGCCGGTATTCATCCACATCTTTTTAATCGTAAACGTCCGATTCGGGTTGTAAGCTGTTCGAATGAATCGATGTTCATGGACCAACTCGTGTTGACGAGAACGCCGACGCCGCCGACTCCGCTAATGTCGCATATTCCGAGGAACAGCTCTACTCCGGTGTCATAGACGGCGTTGAAAGGCTGGCGTCTTCTCGTCTTCGACAGGCCGATGTCGTCGTACTTTATCCTTCTTGCTTGCTTGAGCAAGTCTTCTATCGAGGACTCGGATCCAAGTGTACGTGCATTGTAGGTACAGATCGTCACCATAGTTCTTTGTAATCCAGGCAGCTTCCATAGACCCTGAGATTCTAGCAGCCTCTCCGTACTTGCCCTACCCAACGCTGCGAAATTGTGGGCTCTTTCGGGGTTAGGGGAGTGAGGCCCGTCTTTTTTTTAACTGTGTTTAGCATTTTGATACCCACGTATAGCTTGCTGGGCACTAAACGTGAGGGCTGGGTATAACTCACGGGTAGCTTGCCAGACTCTCCCAGAGTGGACATGGAGCTTATTTGTTGGAGGCGACTCCTAACAGCCTCCCATATACTTCGCTGTCACTTGATTGCAGAATTTTGGCCGAATTGACTCGTAGAATACAATCCGCATAAGCGAGAACACACACACACACACACACACACACACACACACACACACACACACACACACACACACACACACACACACACACACACACATACACACACACACACACACACACACACACACACACACACACACACACACACACACACACACACACACACATGCATGAATACTCCTCGTAAATACAGAAAGTATGTCACAAATCACTGTAGCAGAAACAGTGAGTTCATCACCTGGGTCCACTTGCGTCTCAGGAAAGCAAAGGTCGCTTTTGGTCCCTATTAACCCTCTAGCCGCCACCGGGGACGCGCAACGTAGCCTCGCGACTAACCGGCTCGAGATCCCCATATGAGGGAGATCCGTGGAACCGTGGGTAAACAAAGTAGGTGGTGAAATTTTCGGTAGACCTCGTTGGAAGCTACACTAATTTTATTTTATTATCCTGAGGATATCCGATTCATTTCATTTCGTTTCAACGTTTCAATACTGATTATTAGCCGCAAGGAAAAAATTTCACGAATAACTTCATCTCTACAACAATGTAGTAGCCAAATGATCGCTCCTGAAAAGAAAGACTGATAACTCCGACAAAAAATCGTTAGTATCAAAAATTTTATACTAATACTTTAATCGTACTGTTCCTTTTCTCTGTCTTTCTCTTTCTCTCTCTCTCTCTCTCTCTCTAATGCAGAAAGAGAATGGTGTCCGTCTTTCTTTTTTTTCTCTTTTTCGAATCTTTTTTTCCTTTTTCCACATGAGCTTGTTTACCGGCAGACTTTGACCGTGATCATAAGAAGCTACAAAAATCCTGCAGAAATCACAGAACCGTTGTCGTATGATATTAAAGAGATTTTTTTTTCAAAATGGCACTTCGCATTTCCATAAGTTAAATTTGGCTTATAAACCGCTTCAGTAACAAAACATAGTTGTGTTTCGTTTTGTCTTATTTGCTTGAAAAGAATAAAGTTTCCATTTCTTTTTTCTTTTCCGATTCTCTTCTCCTTTTCTACAAACTTATCTCCAATGTATTTAAATCGGGAAAATATGGGAAAGTTTCTTGGGCTTGCTAGGACACTTCTCTTCATTGCAAATAATAACATACGTTGTTATGAATCACCATTAGAATAATTTTCTTTGAAATTTTGCAGAAATCGATGACGTCATTCGAATGAGTGTCGCTAAAAAAGTCAATAAACTATTTTTCAAAATTCGATGTTTTTTTTTCAATAAGCAGCTAAGAGATTGGTATTATAGAATTTGTTAGGATACAATAGCTGGTTTTCAAAGTGGATCTTAGGCTAAATAAACGTCTTTGTCTTGTGTTCATTGCATCCACTAAAACTTGTTGAAGTACTATTTTTCTCGCCTTTTTTTCACAAAAAATTTAAAAGCACTAGGCTAACGGATCGAATTTCACCTTCACCCACAGTGTCTGTAATCCCACTGTACATCGATTGGCTCGTACGGGTCTCACTAAGCCCCTTCGGTTTCCTATGGGCTTGCAAAGCTGCTTGTAGTGTTAGCACATCTTTCTTAAGGGACATCGATGGCATCACATATTTCATTTTAGACATTTTTTTCCACGAACTTTAGGATTTCTGGGTATTCGCGGAAGCTTCAGGACGGGGTTTTGACTTTAGGAGTATAAATAATCAAAAGGAACTTATGCTACATTCAGATTTATTCAACAGATTCTATGTTGGCCATAATAGACATAGTTTCCACTGCTTTTCAATAAGACCTCCGTCGCTGAACGAAGTAGGTAGACCGAAAGTGTTTAAACAAGTTGCTTCTCCAGGTTTTTTATTATATTTATGTTGAACAACACTTTGGATATTTATTGATCTGTTTAAAGGCTTTTCGTATGATAAACGCTTACCGCATCGCTTATTCCAATTGATAGCATCAACTCACAATGATGATAAGGCGATAAATTATCGAAATTATTCTTGAAACTACTGAAATAAGAACTATTAAATGGATAATATTGCCATTATTTTCCTAAAGTGTCAAAGATTTTTGTTTTAATATAGGTCGGGTTTAATATAGGTCCATGTTCACCACTTTGTGAAGAATTTTTGACAGCGCAATAAATATGTTTTCCTAATGTTAGCTGATGTTTTAGCGGTTATCCTTTCACCATTATCAATTAGGCAGACAGATAGAGATAATATAGCTGGTAAGAAAAGCAGAGGATTATTTCTTAACAGATTATGGATTTACAAAAGAAGCAAACGCCAACTGATTCACAGTCGGCGGATTTCCTCGACTGCCAGCAGACAGGCGGATTTCAGGCGCCACACCGTCATCTTAACGTCGTCCCAGATTCCTTACTGATTTCCTTAAGTCGTCAATTACTGATCTTTATTGATATACCCCACGTTAGCGAGAATTTCTTTCAAATTTGATAAAAAAAAGCTCTCGGCGTTTATCAATTCCGGAGGGATGCGCCATGCATTCGACTTCATTAAGTATCGTTGGAGGTGATTGAATGCATATTTGGCTTTTACAATGACTGACGGTGGCCTACCGATGCATCGATCCAGTGCTGCCATCCTCCCAGATAAGTCTGGTACCAATTTGCCGACCCCGAAGGGATGGAAGGTTTGGTGAGCCATAGGCGCGGGAAGCGATAAGATGCTGAGGTATGAGCCAATATCCCAATTTCAGCTGGACTTAGAAACCGTGATTACCCCTACCGGTTGCTCACGTGCTGTCCACCAACTTAAGATACTGTGATTTTCACTGCAGCTTCAGCTTAACTGGATTCAAGGGAGACTTCTGCTCACCATATCATTAGCATTGATGAGTGACTGCTACCGATAAAGAAAAAACTGGTCGAGAGAAGTACAAAGCCAGGTTCTCGGTTGGCGTGACGGATACACGTGAGTCCCCGTGAAGGTAATCGCAGGTTCGAATCCCAACCGAGTTTCCGAGTTTTGCCCATATGTCAGCATCATTGTTGTTGCGGTCCACATCGTGCCCATCATCATCATTATTTTGTCATTATCATCGCGATTATCGATCATTATTGGCCATCGGTTAGAGATTCCATCATGAAACATAAAACATCGTTTTATTAATGATTATTAATAGGATGTCGATCAGAGGAAATCTTCTGGAGCGGAAATAATTTCTAAGGGCTTAAATCGCCAGTGAAGATGTTTGAATGAGAATCGTTTCTATTTCGTGCGAAATTTTCTGTTTTGCTCGTTTCATCACCGATTTAAGAATAGAACGAAACCAAAGAAAGAAGTCTGCGGTGCAGTGCTCTGCATGTTCTCTTTCGATGATGATGATGATCGGAGTCCGAGACACTTCGCCTTTCTTGCTTCTTTTTTATTCTCGCATAGTTCGTTTTTTTTATTTTCTTTATGGACTTTTTTTCCGATACGACGGCGATCGGTCGTCGCAGCCGTCGCGAGTGGATGGTCTCTTCCCATTGATCGTCTCCGGTGGAAGGAAATCACTCCTGAAATGTTTTGATGGTGTCCCTCTGAAAATCATCTCCTCTCAAGAAAACTTTAGTTCTTTCGTTAATATTAACATTTTTTTACGGCGATGGTTCATTTTATAATCATATCATTACTTCCCTGTTAGTATATTTTGTGAAGCTTTTTTTCCATATTTGTTTTTTTCTTTTTTAGAAGTTGAAGAGTTCCCATTTCCCTCCTTAGAATGTTTCCATATTTATTCACTTTCCTCGACGATTTCTTTGAGAGGATCATTAGTCTTAAAAGAAATGCTTCATTCGTGTTTTTCAGAGACCCTGGTAGAGTTCATTTTTTTTCAACGTCTCTTCTTTTTTTTTGTATTAGACAACATTTACTGTTGTTAATGTTTCGCGACTAGAACCGATTATTAACAGTATGGCGACGACGCCTAATCTCGGGTTTGTTGCGGACCGGACGACGCCTAGTTTTCAGCCTTTACGGACTAGCTGGATTTTTGAAAATAAACAACAATGTTAACTTTTTTATTTATTGCCTCTTACAATTTCTCACGGTAGGTTATGATGTGTGATTTAACCACAATGATGCTGAGATATTTGCAAAACTCCGGACGGCAGGTGTCTGCGGTGGGGATCGAACACGGTATTACTGTTTCCGGGGACTAACATGTTCACCACCACACAATCCGCCTCCTTCGATTCGCATGTCTAACAGCTTGTCTTCTATCTACCAGTGCCGTCAGCAATCACCCGTCAAATACCTTGCTATGAAAATTGTAGTAGGCAGTAAATAAAAAGTTAACATTGTGATTTCGACTGCAGCCTCAGGTTAACTGCGTTTAATGCCGATTTGGACTCCCCCACATCAATCCCGTTGACAGTAATACCTTCGATAACTATAGCGATAGCTATTTTGTGTCCAGTATGATTGAAATCCTGGTTGAGTATTTCCTCCGTGTTTGGTAGGTATATTGTAGTAAATTCGACCTTTCCAGACTCTGGAAGGTGAAATCTCCCGAAAGATCAGTTTGTTTATAAATGAAGAGCAAAGGAACAACCTCATATTTGCTCATTAAGAGAACAATGCCGCGAATAATGGAGAGGCGTTTGTGAGAATGGAAACAGTTTTATCTATGTATAGTGTAAGTATATGTATGGCATATGTGTAGTATGGTAATACAAATTTTCAGTAAAAATTTTCGGAGAGTAGTTCTGTGTGTTGAAATAGTGACGTCCGTCATCACGAGCATGGTGCTAGTTCGATTCCGCGTCCGAGCATGGTGCTAGTTCGATTCCGCTCCTAGTGTACTGTGCTTTCAAATTTTTTTGATATTTCAAGAATAAATAAAGACAAAAATAGGACAGTAAATTTATATACAACGGCAATAATAATAATAATAGTACAATATATGTATGAAGTCATGTGAAGCTTTGGAAGCAAGAGATCCCTCATTTTATTTCTTACGATAATATTTACATCATCTGCTTGAAATTAGGTCAATGAAGGGGAGCAAAAGAAAAAAGGGAAGCAAGGAAAAGTGAAAGAAGAGAAAGTGAGCCCGACTGCTAAAGTAGTAAAATAAGTAGAAGACGGCTAAGATAGAAGTCTGGCGTAGAATTTGATTAGGAACCGAGAAAATTCGACGTGTCGAACGATGCGGTGAAGGTATCGAGCTCCTAATGAAATGCATTTCCCATTAAAATGTATACCTCCGAAAAAAATTGTAGTTATGCAACAGTCCATGCCAATTTAAAATGTTGCCGAATAGAAGAACTTTTATAAAACACAAAAGTGGTTCTGGGCGAGGTGCTTGAATAACTTAGCAGAACCGTCTTCACGGTAAGCCTCTGCACAATCTCTCATTAAATTAACGATTAGGAAAGGTTTTTTCTTTCTCCCGAATATGGCTACTAGGCGTCACTATGAAGTCAGTTCTTCATTCTCTAGGATACACCTAGGTATGCTTGCTAAAGCTTAGGCCTACGCTCGCCTATTGAGCATTGTGGGTCCGAAGGAGTTCCATAGTCTTCCGACTAGGACACCACCATGAAGGCCGCGACATATGGCATTGGTTCATTCTAAGCTCAGCCTCCGAAGTGCAATGTGGGTTTTTTTTTCCAGTTTGGGTGTCCATGCAGTGGAAAAAACTGAAACCTACTGTATCGTGTATCAGAGCCCATCGAAGCACATCACCAGCTTGCCATTATTAAGAAAATTTTAAGCATATTAATAAAGTAGAAAGGAAAGATAGCGAGTGGTTTTCAAGAACCATATAAATTTGAAGAAATACATCCATCTCTTTGAAACATCTTTTTGTTTTGATAAGGAAAAATCACGTAGTTGCTTTCATAGGGTGTGACGAGCACAACTGCCGCGAAGGTATCGCGAATAAAAACTCTCAATCCTAGGCTTCCTTCTCAACAACAACGTAAAGAACTGCTCTAAAAAGCAGTTTCGTAATGAAATTTGAAGCAATATCGAAACTAATTTGTTTTTTTGCCCTGGGTAACAATTTTTTAGGTCCGATTTCATCAACGTAGTCCTCGTTAATGGCATTTTGCTAAGCCGAACCAGCACACGAACCCTACCGGACCGGCATAAATGGATGTCGATTGAAGGAGGACAAAAGGAGGAGAAAAAAATCATTCGTATCGGTCAAAATATTTCCACCAAGCAATGGAGATGGTAGTTAGACAACTCAATGAAGAAAAACGAAGAGAAAGAAAAAACAATTAAATGACTTGTTCGTGTTCATAGCGATTGCAGCGCAAGATAAGAAAGAGGAAGAAAATCAATTCAAATGGAAACTCTTTTTGTTAGGAAGAGAGTTTTTCTCAGAATTCGTCATTATCGGTGGATTATGGACGATTAGAAGCCAGCGGCGTTTGTTGTGTCAAAAAAAATGTCCCAGTGGTAATTTATGATCGCGCCGGAGTCAATTAGTTTCGACACGAGCCCACCAATAACTGTTAGTTCAGCTTCAGAATACTATTACATCTAACAATGGCGAGAATCTACCACAAAACCCCAGAAATGTTTTCTATCACCCCCGATAGAAAACACCTGCAGTGGCTTTCGGATATGGGACATCGTGTAAGAAAAGCGCCACCGTCTGAAGGTTTTTGGACTTTCAGCCAAAATATCTCGCTGTAATAATGCACCTCAGCAAATAAAAGAAACATTGCAAATAGTAGCAAGATGAGAAATGGTGACGGAAAAGGCACAATAGTAAAAATACCGTCGCGACGATTTCCATTCTGATCAATCTCAATGAGGTAATCTCATCGCATGAATAGGAAGCCTTGTCTGATAGAAGCATAGGATATGCGTATACTTCATAGGATATGAGTCCGCCGCTGAAATGAGGTGGAACCTCATGCCGTTGTATTACACAGCTCAGCATGAATTATTTATTGTAATAAACTAAGTGTTCACAAAGTCGTTTCGTTATAAATAAGCGAGTTACCTGACTACCCTCATAAGATAACTGTTTTTACGAGTATATATAAAAGATAAAACACAGAAAAGTGTTTGTCTTTGACCAATCTCTTGGATAAGAGCCATATATCTTCTCTAATACTCCTCGACTCTGTTCGGGTGGTTAGTGCAGTCCATCAAGAAGCAATGTGCTGGTTCGACCCGACACGAGCAGCATTCTGTGGCATTCATAAAGAAAAATGTTCAAGCAGCACTCGAATCTACACGCGGAAAAAGTTTGAAGACCATAGTGGATGATGGATGCGAGGAAACGAATCGAATGCAAGAAGTGTTGAGATCCGCATAGTAGATGTGATGACGGATCACGAAAAAAAATATTCAACTCCATTTGTGGTACCACAGAGGTGACTGCATGTAGTTTAACTTCCGATCGACCAATCAATGACCGGCGAAGGCTTACAGTTTGTCATTTCAGTGTTTTTGTTTGGAGGATAACTCCAAGGTTTACCCCGCTGTAAATTTGTCAACTTTGCAGAGATGGAGGAATTAATGACCCCGGAGTGTTGGGTCGAACTATTGACCTTGAATACACTGCAGACCATGTCTGACCACTGGCTTCCCCCATATCCATATCACCTCTCGGCCGTTTATAAGCATTAAAAGCTTATTCTATTGAGCGGCGTATTTTTTCATCAGTAAAGATATGATATTCAGATTGGAGATGTCAACTACCGGAAATCATTGCGCTTACGTTATCCATGGGTTTGAAATTGAATTGACGTGGAGACTAGTCGTATAAAAACAAATAAAAAAATGTGTTGAAATAAACCACAGAGAAGAAAACGAGACCTATACATGGTTTAGCGGCCACCCCTGCAAAATCATTGTGACACCTATCGGTGTCATTCGTCGCGAGAGTGTTAAGAGAACTTTTTCAATATTTTCTGGTTCCATAGCCGTTTTTTTGTTACCCGCATATTCTCACAATTTGGTTTCTATAGAAGAAAACATCGATGACAGATCCAATAAGTAGTTTTTTCCCAGAGATTTCCCAGTTTTTTCGTTATCATCATTGTGTATCAGTTTTCCTTTTGTTTAAACATAAAAATTTCTGTGAGATGTGTTTTGCTCTGAAGATCCGCATTTCTGAATACTTCCAATAACCTGGTTGTTTTTTATCTGTAAATGTGATCCTAGTTTCTTTAATCTTCCTCTTTCTTTTCGTCTCTTTTTTTAATTTTCATTTATGTGTTCACATGGTTACAATTGTTTAGTCTTTAAATGGTCTTCATACCTGTCATGTAGCAAGTTTCCTCCTTCGACATTCCTCTTCTTACTTTTTTTTCCTCGTTATCTTTTGTTTTCTTCTGTCCCTTTCTATTCTTAAGTAATTTAAAGACGCGACAATGTAAAGGGGAAAATCCAGTACGTTCCTCTTTTTTTTTCGTCTACTTCTTTTACATTTTCATCATTTCGTCTATATTTTTTTCCCCATCACCATTTCTCCATGCGGTTTTCTTGCTTTATTTTTTCTTCTTCTGATTGTTTCTTTTTTTCATATTTCTTAGATGAACAATCAATTACTGTATCATCGATAGAGGTCAATGTCTGCTCGTAAATTTCCATTTTTGACTAGAATGAGTTAAATCGCACACAGTGTGAAAAGCCCTCAAAGCTTTTTTTTTGTTAAGTACTCTTTATGAAAGTAATTGAAGCACCACTTCTAAGTAAAAAAAAGGATTAAGCTCTCGGCGTTGACCAATCTCTGAGAGATGCACCATGCATTCGGCATCATAGCATCGTCATCGGCAAGCATCGTTTGGAGGTGATTGAATGCATATCTGGCGTTTACAATGACTCGCGGTTGGCTACCGATGTATCGAGTCAGTGCTGCTATCCTCCCAGGCAGGTGTGGTACCAATTTGCCGACCCCGCGGGGATGGAAGCTTGCGGGGCCATGGGCGCGGGGATCAATTCCACGTGTGTTGCGGAGTGCCTGCGACCACTACACCACACGCCACTTCTAAGAACAAAAAAATCGCCTTTAATAACTAGCACGATACTTTTTCATGCTTAGGCTTAGATCAAATAGCTACTAGAAAGTTGTGAAAGGTGTTAAATAGAAGAGCTAAGAATTCAATCAAGCGCAGTGTCTTCAGTTTACCTGGTAATTTGAAAGAAAATCATGTGAGAACTTAATGAATGGTGTCTTTACTGCATCACTTTATTTCCTCTAATTTATTACGAATAGTTCAATAAAAACTGACTGTTACTGATTGTTATCGGGACTGGAGTACAAAATACAACTTTTCCTCGACGTCCTACCGTACCCATAGGAAAGGGTTCGACAAGGCGACAGAATATCGCCAAAGCTGTTCTGTGCAATATTGCACGGGATAGTGAGGTCATTCGAATGGGATGATAGAGGCATACGTATTGATGGAAATATCTTCTCAAGAAGTACTAGCGAAGCAAAGACGATGATGTGAATCGGAAGAAGACCCAGTTCATGAAAAACCCATGATGCGAAGTCGATCAGATCAAACTAGATGATTCTTTGATTGCAGAGACCACTACATGCATATACCTTGGGCGATCAACAATGTGAAAAACAACATGAAGAAGGAGTTAGATAGAAGAAGGAAATGACCTTGGGCCGCATTCGGGCCTCTCAAGGAAGTCGTCGACTAACTGAAGGACCCAAGAATCCGCGCTTACCTTATCGATTCAACGGTCCTCCCAGCACTCTGTTATGGCGCTGAGACGTGGCCTGATACTTCAACCACGTTAGGAATACTCCGCACTACTCACAGAGCGCTTGAACGATGTTCGCTGAAATATAGGTGGCATATGCAGCATCTGCTCGGTATGGGAAGCTCTGATCCTCCAAATCTATCTCATTTCCGAGACCCAGGAGAACATATGTCGATACCGAAACATTGACAGGCCGGTTATATAGCGAGAACAACACACGACAGATCGAAGAAAAGAACTGTAGAGTGGACTCTACAAGAATGCACGCGCACCCTAGGACGGCCATCCACGCGTTGTATGGACGTGCTTGTAACCAAAATCAATCAGTTGTACTCGGATCTTCAGTTGTTCTACAGATCACGGTGTGAGACTCGCACCCGCCACCATGCTCTAATCAAACCACCAGCATGGATGACGATTGTGAGAGGCAAAGGAACGAATGGGAAATGTGCTGGGGGTCCGCACAACTTGGGAAGACAGGCCGCCCAAGTATTCCAGATATAAGTAGTAAGTAGGCTCAATAAAACAGCGTCCAAAAAAAAATCACTACATCGCTTGAACCGTTCAAGAATGCTGGCAGTCAAAACGAGAACCATTTCGCTTCCTTGCTAGTTATTCCAGGGTTTTGTTAACGTGCTATCTAAACACAGAGTCGTAATTTTGACATCTAAGCAACTTCACTATTCCCTGTTTTAATCTTTTTTTTATACGACTCGTCTTCAGGTGTACTCTGCGCATCCCAGCACTTCTCATATGCGATTCGTTTCCTCGCATTCATCATCCACTAAGGTCATCCAATTTTTATGTGTGGCTTTGGCTGCTGCTTGATGATTTTCCTTTCATCTTGAATGTCGTAGGATGCTGGTCGAGTTGATTCTCCTGGAGTCCTAGGATAACCGGGCTGAAGCATTCCCACTTGCACTGCAGAAAGCGATTTTCGCCCAAACGAGTCCGGCACCACTTCCCCGATCTAGGAGGGATGGGGGCTTGGTGGACCCGGTGCGGGGTCGAACCAGTACCGTGTTCCTGATGACCAGCATCACCACCACTGTGCTATTCGCCTCTTCGTTCAGTGCTAGACTGTATCAAAAAACATTAGGATTTTTTAATAGATGTGCAATTACGACCGCTTCTTAATATGAGACGTCTTTATTGGCTGCGGTTGCCATTTTCTTCTTTGTATTTGAATCAGTGCATACTTGTACCCCTACTTTTCAGTATTTGTTATAAAAAATGGTGTTTGGTTTGGCCAACGTTAAAAAATTCATCAAAAATCGTCTGGATACTTGTACTTGGTGTGATTCCCCCCTTTTTTCTCGTTTTATGGCTTAGCATTATAAGATAGTCTTGTTTCTACTCCCTGGCTCTGACCGTACAAAAGCCGAACTACTTGTTAAGACTTGTTTTTACTCTTTTTTGTTTATTATCATCTTGTTACCACTTGTTTTTATCTTCGCCACGTTCTGGATATTCTTCTTATCAGTCGGTGTTATCTGCCTTTATCAGTTCTTTTTTCTTCATCTTATCTTGAACGTCTTTCAGTTCTAAGGTACTTCCACGATTTTGGTAATGACAACTTATATTCCGCAATCAATCGTTTAGTTCCTTTATGATGGTCGATTTTAGTGTCCAGAAGTTCAATGGTGTATCTTTTGGTGGATCTGGAAAATCAAAGTCAGCTGTCTGACGTCATTAGCTTCTTGGTATGTTTGCTTTAAAGGTGTCAGTTTCCTTTTTATATTATTATGTTAGCTTTATAATGTTGAATTACTTATTTACTTGGATTTGGATGGCCAGTCCTCACTGATTTTGCGGGCCCCAGCATAGTTTCCACTTTTTTTGGAGTTTTGCTGGTCTACCCACTGTGGTTCCTTGGATTCCCGAGGTCAGCCTATCCGAAATCCGCCCCAAGCCTTCACCATTTTGTATCAGAAGGAGATTTGTCACAATGCGACTAGGTTGATATCAGGACGGTGGTGAATCCTGGTACTGGTTTACGCTTAGCTGGGATTCCTGGTGGAAACGCCGGACTCCTCAGCTTGGGAGACCCTGCCAAAGGGGATGGATCCCTCCCCTATACATCGCAGCCCAACAATCAGGAACACCTCCCAGCCACGATGAGGCCGTAAACCGTTGGGAGGAATTTTGAATTTGTAAAAATTAATTCAGATTTCGCGATCTTACAACGTTTTCCATGTCAACAATGAGAATCCATGTCCAAATTGCAGCATGAAAGATAAAAGTTAGTTTTACTATCAGTTTTACTATTAGTTTTACTATCCATATCAATCTCTATATTACTTTCTCGTACTCTTTGTTCCGTTTAGTTTTAACAACTTTTTAGAGTGTAATTATTTCCGTTGTAAAAGTTAGAGTAACGGAAAACTGTATTTTCAAGGCTGTGACATTTATTGCAGAAAACCAATCAGTGCCGTTCTTCTTTTATTTTTTCTTTTCCTTACAGATTCATTTAGTTCCTCTAGGATCCTCTTCTTGTACTACCCATAACAGTAACATTGATTGAAAAGGATTAATTGAGCAGTTTAATGTTGTTTCTTTGTTTGTGGAAACTGTACTAAACATTTTCTGTTCTTCATTCTTACTCTCTTCTTTTTTCTTCTTTCCTTTTGGAGAAATCCTAGTTCAAACGAGGCAACGGTAGTGATATAATGTATAAAAAAAACAGCCTTTAAAGAGGGTGCACTATGCTGCTCTATGACTGCTACTGTTTGTACTAACTTTTCATCATCTCATCACAATTTTCAACTCAAGAGGTGCGTGTGGTGCAGTGGTCGGCGACGCCCTGTAGTATACATGGAATCGATCCCCGCCTCCCAGGCTCATCAAGCCTTCCACCCCTCCAGAGTCGGCAATTTGATATCCTACTTGTCTGCGACGGTAGCAGCAGTGACTCGATACATCGGTAGGCTACCGCGAGTCATTGTTTAGGCCAGATATACATTCAATCACGTCCAAACGGTGCTTAATGAAGTCGAATATATGGTGCATCCCTTAGGGATTGATCAATTGATCAACGCCGAGAGCTTTATCCTTTATCCTTTTGTCACCATTTCGCATAATTGACGCAGGTGGTGTATGCTGTTAATCATCTTTTTGGAAATACGTTGTTACTTTTGTACAAAATTTGCGAATTCGTTTAGTTAATTCCCACTCGTCCATTCTGTGTTTTTGTCTAATCATCCAAACATATACGGAAAATTTTCGGTCCAGTTTTTCGGGAGTTGTGATGCCGTTCTATGTTCTGGAGAAAAGCGACAAGGAGTTATTCATATGTTTTTTGGTATGTGGCTTCACTGTCACCCATATTCCAACAAGCTTTCTATCGTTACCATACACTGCTAACCTTCTCTATTGTCCGTATTCTGGTTTTTTTTAGTCGTGTTTTTTTTGTTCAGTACAGTTTTTATGAAAAGCATATATGGTTGGTTTATGTGGTTTAGAGCCTTCCGATGAAACTAGCAAGAAATCACCACCAAGTTTTCCACTGTCGCAATCGATGGTGTCCGAATCTCCACTTCAAATGGTAGCTTTAAATCCACCACCGAGTCATCCTGGGAAAATCGACCAGTCCCTTCATCCGGCTGTGATATCAACAACACCTCAGGTAAACCCATTAACTTGTGGTTATCTCAAAGATGTCGGTACAATGTGCTTTTTGGAAAGATGTTAGGAAAAAATGCGTGTGTACATCTAACCATGCTGTTTGAGATTCCTCCATTTCTAGTTTTGTCCTTATCGAGAGAAGTTAGGAATCCCCAACTCCATCGTAGAAATCTTCTGTTTTAATGCTGGGTGCTGGGGCAGGGTGTTTTGTATTGCAAAGGATTTAAGCCTTTCCATCTCTAAATTCGGAGTATACTTTGGTGTTTTGGTTGCAAGTAAGCTTTCTTTAATACGTTTCCTTCCTCCCAACGGTTTACGAACTCATAATGACTGAGGGGTGTTCCTGGGTGTCGGACTGCGACGTACAGAGAGGGGATTCATCCCAACCGATAGGGCGTTTCCATTAGGAAGCAAAGCTAAGAGTGAACCAATACAAGGAACGACCATCATCCGGGCATCAAACTAGTTGCATGGTGGCAAATCTCGCTTTGATCCACAACGGCGGCGACTGCCTGTGGTGGTGACGACCTGGGGCAGACTTTAGCCTGACTAACCTCGGAACTCCAAGGAACCACTGCGACTAAATCAGCGGAACTCCGAAAAAATGGAACTTTTGCTAGGGCCAGCACCAGCAGCGAGGACGGGCCATCCAATTATCCAAGTAATACGTTTCCATTAAGTATATGCTTAATAAGGTGTTGAATCCTCTTTCATCAGATTTCCGAGCCAGCCACATTCACTATTTCGCAAGCAGTGCGGATTCACTGTTTTTACTGCTTGCTTACACTGATGAATCGTGATCGTTTTCCTGTTAAACAAGCAGGATTTTTTTAGCGAACTGCCTTTTTTGGCATTTTTGTTGGGTTAGCGAATGTGACATTACCCTACACAGTTTTGCTACGGAAAGTTAGGAACACGTCATTTCCCATTTTTCGTTCTGGTCCGTTCCTCGGTCTTTTTTCTATTCTAACTCTCGATTTGGTTTTTCTCCCATTTCAGTTGTCAAGGTGCATTTTATACATTGGCAGTGGAGCCGGATCGGAATGATGTCTCAGTAGGTAAAAGTATTAGAAAGAGCGATTTGGAAATCAGTACCAAATTTTTTTTAGCACGTTTTCATCACTTGGTCATGCTCGTTTGTACTCATTTATACTCATTTCTACTTTTTTGGGCGAGGGAAGAACTCGCAAGGTGTGGTGGTGAACACGTTAGCTCCCGGAAAGAGTAATAACGAGGTTCCATCCCCACTGCAGGCACCTGTAGTCCGGTTTTGCAAATATTCCAACATCGTTTTAGTTGTACTCTTTTTTGAACTATTAAATTTTCTATGATAATATGACGTGTACAAAACTATAGAGTACAAAACAGCTGTCAGAACTATCCATCTTTTAACGTCTTCGACTACACTCCCTTTCCGCATCACTTGATTGGACCACTTTCCTTAGACCATAATGTTTACAACTGTATAAGAAACTGCCAGTTCAATGGAAACTGAGACAGTTAAGTTGTTCTGCTTTATGGAATTGTAGCAAACCTGCTGGTTTTATTGTCGTGCATATCGAACGTGTTACCGGTGCCAACTATTTGGTGTCATTTTCTGTTCTCGTAGAGAAATTTGGGGGTATATCTATTGAATAACCCAATTAGGATGTGTAACATAGGATGTCAAAATTGGATTAGCTCTTGATACGACATTATTTGTAGAGCATATAGTGCAGCGGCTAGAGGTGTTCTGCATGACACACTGAATCGGTCGCTGCTTCGATACCACGCAAGGCTCACCAAGGGTTGCATCACTCCAAGTTCGGCAGATAGGTGTCAGGCTTGTCTGGGAGAATAAGAACAGTGACGTGACACATCGATAGGCTCCTGTAAGTCGAATGAGTATTGTATGAGTCAGATATGCAGTCAATTACGTCAACGTTGTTCGATGAAGTCCAATGCCGAACAAATAGTCTTTCCACTTTACGGCATTGTTTGCCTTCCCTTCTAATATCCGGACGATTTTGGTTGCTTTTCGAATTTATTTGAGCAGATTAGCAGCCAAGACAGTAGTGTACAAGAAATTCAAACAACGTACCACCACCAGGACTTGAAGTATCCATGCAGGGAAGGCTTTGTTTTGAATGATATGAATTACAACTTCCAATTCATTCTTTCCTTTGTTCCTGTGATGTACTTCTTTCAACTTGAGCATCAATAGTGAACATTTTAAGATGTCTGAAAGCGGAAATTTTTTCTTCTCCCGGTAAAGGTCTTAGAAAGCTCTACAGATGTTTGTAACTTCTGGCAAACACGTGGTGCTGATTAATTTAGGAGTTTTTTTCCCATATGATTGTGATAAAGTTCTCGTTTTCCAAAGTTTTCTCCATGGTCTTTCAGGATAAATCGCCCGTGCAAGCGATTCAGGTATACAGAGCTTTAAAACCAGATCGATCAAGATTTCCCATTGAAACGATGGAAAGTACTGCTGAATTCGAGGATGTAAAGCCGAATATCGAGCGTATTGTGAGTATTTATATAATGTTTCATCGTTGTTTCATATACTGATTTTAAGTGAAATACTTACTTGTACACGTTTGTTTTGTCGTTGTTGTTGTTGTTGTTGTTGTTGTTGTCGTCGTCGTCGTCGTCGTGGTTGCTATGGGTATTACTGGTTGGTGGTTGACGTTTCGGCGATTTCGCCTTCTTCAGAGCCTCGACGTATTTTGTGTAACAGTGGTCTTGTATTCGGTGGGATGCTTATAGTACTAATGGGGATCAAACTTTCAAATAAACGCCGTAATGATCAAAAAGGCTACTCACCGTGTTGTTACGGGTGGAACTGATCCACGCATTGTTCACGTGGGGTCGCGATTCGTCAAAGCACCCCTCTAGGTACGCATAGGGCACAAAAGCACGATGGCGATGATTTTGAAGTGGATATCCGGATCCTAGCGCAGGAATCGAAAACATCAACGCGCAAGACCCTTGGGGCATTCTGGATAAATTCCAAAAATCCAAAGATGAACCGGAAAGACGAACGCCTCACTACCACACATGACCTGGCTCCTTATTTCAAAAATAATATTTTGACCTGTGGGTGTGTCTCGCTCCCGACCCCACGTGAACATCGCGTGGGCCAGTCCCACTCGTAACAGCATGGCTTTTTTTATCAATATGGCGTTTATTTGAAAGTTTAATCCTCATTAGTACTATAAGTCTTCCACCGAATGTAAGGCTACTGTTACATAAAATACATCTAGGCTCTGAGGAAGCCGAAATCGCAGAATCGTCAGCCATCGACCAACAACACCCATAGCAACAACAACAACAACAACAACAACAACAACAACAACAACAACAACAACAACAACAGACGAGAACTTATACCAACCTCGCATCGGCTCAAAAAAGATCAGTTTATAAGATCGTGTAAATAAATATATAAACTATTTATGCCGAGGTTTATAGAAAGTCGGTCTTTTGACTTACTTGCATATTTGGATGGCCCGTCCTCACTGGTTATGCGGACCACAGCACATTCTCCATTTTTCAGAGTTTTACTGGCTTAGCCATTGTGGTTATCTGGAGTCCCGTGCTCAGCGGGGCTGATGTCTACCTCAGCTCGCCACCACCATGAGTAATCACCGCCCTTTTGCATCAGAGATAGATTAGCCACCATGCGACTAATTTGATATCAGGACGGTGGTGGGTCTTGGTATTGGTTTACATAGCTGGGCTTCCTGGTGGAAACGGCGCATTCCTTCTCAGCTTGAGGCCCTGCTGCTGGGGTGAATTCCTCGCTGTACGCATCCCGACACCCAGGAACACCTCCTAGCAACGATGAGTCGGTAAACCATTGGGAGAATTTTAAATCAAATAATTCCTTGATATGACATAGAAGTCACATTTGCTGCACGAAGTAAATTTGATTAAACACTATTTTCTGCACGTGAATCTTACGTGGTTTACTGGCTTATTCAAAGATTTGTATGTGATATTTGAAGTTGTGATATGCTAATACTACGTTTACGAAGGATGCCAACCCAGTATTCATTTCAAATGGACCCAAAAAGAGAGGTAGGAAGCGAAAAAGTGATCAACAAAGATCGGTGTTTGATACTCCACCAAGTTCTTTGGATCATCCTCGGAGCACCGATGAGTCTGAAGGTATCGTTTCAATGTTTCTGGTCTTATGAGCAAAGTTGTCCATGTGGTTCTGTGCTTCTTTCTGCAGTCTATCTATGTTGTCATTTTTAAAGCTTTCTCCCAAAACTTACGCTGTTTGGATTTGTTGTTGCTTGAACTTCTCAATTATTTACATGGTCTTACACCGTCTCTTATGAAAAAACCGGTTTATTAAAGCACCAACAGTGTTCTTTAAATATGACACTCTCTCTTTATTATCTTCTATTTCTTATTCAGGTTTTTTTATCCTTGTGGTTAGGATGTATCTTTTAGGAAACAAAGACATCAGACACGAATCAGATCTATGGGCACCCACATATCAGTTGATCAGGAAGCAAAAACTTGGAAATAACGTGCAATGTCTAGTGAGTTTTCTTTTTATTCTTTGTATGGTCCCTGGATCTTATATTGCTCGTAAATTTTGAATCTGTTGGTTTTACATTACAAGAGGCGCGTGTAGCGAGCGCAGTGGTCGGAGGCGCCCTTCACTACCCATGGAGTCGATCCCCGGGCCAACCAAGCCCTTCATCCCTCCGGGGTGGGCAAATTGGTGCCAGACTTGTCTTGGAGATAGCAGCACTGGCTCAATACATCGGTAGGCCACCGCTAGTCATTGTAAAGGCCAGATATGCATTCAGTCACCTCCAGCGATGCTCAGTGAAGTCGGGTGCATTGCGCATCCATCAGAGGTTGATCGGTGCTGAGAGCTTTATCCTTTTTATCCTTTAATGTTTGGTAAATGTGGGATTGACGATAAGATTCCACATTGTAGGATCTTTAATAACCTATATCGTTTTTGGATTTGACTCTCACATACATCAGTTTTTATTTAAGACTTGCAAATATTCGGTACAGGCCAATCTAGCACATATGCGAAAGCACGTGAATGCTGTTCATAAGAGGTTCAACAGGTACTTTTTTGTCGCTTCTTGACTGTGTATTCCATTTTGATTCTCCGTTTTTTGCTCCAAGTAGTTTTTTATTTATGCATCATTTTGAAGGCAAGGTATTATCAGATTGGCTAAGAATTATTAGTAAGAGAGGAATGTGTTTTTTGTATGAGTACAGCACTACGAGTTACTTTTATTCTTTCAGTTACTATGTAGTGTTAGAACCTTTTTTTTCAATTTTTTTCCAATTTTCCCATAGTTTGCGCAGTTCACTTATGGAGACTTTCTTCTGCTCAGATGCTTATTATTACATAATTTTTGTGATTAAGTGTTACATACGAGTTTTTAGGTATCGCTGCAAGTATTGTCGTGAAGAGTTTCTAAATCAGGCAAAAGCTATAAGACATGAGCGAGAGATACACTCAACATCTGGTGTTGTTGTTCCTTTGGAGTAAGTTTTGTGTTAAGATCAAAGGTCTTTAAAGTGTATGGCATGTGTTTTCAGTTATGTTAAAAAAAGCCTTCAAAATTTTTTTTCCGGTAACTGGAGTTACAGGAGTGGGGACAAACGGATTCAGTTAAATCGATTTTCCCCACCATCCACCTGTCTTTCATTCACTGTTTGCTTGATGAGCAAGCATGTTTTAATGTCTTTTATTCATCCGGGTTTAGTAGGGAAACTGCCATGATTGCAGAAACTGAGAATTATCAATTTTGAATTCGCACTGCGTATAGTACCGCCTATGGCGCGGGCGCGTGTGGCACAGTGGTCAGAGACGCCGTGCAATGCAGATTTGGTCGATCCCCGCGCCCCCTGGTTCACAAAGCCTTCCATCACTCCGGGGTCAGGGGTCGACAGATTGGTACCAAACTTGTCTGGGAGGATACTTACTTACTTGATACTTGAACGGCCCGTCCTCACTAGTTGTGCGGGCCCCAGCATAATCACCATTTTTCGGAGATTTACTGGTTAAGCCATTGTGGTTCCCTGCAATCCCGAGGACAGCCTGGCCAAAGTCTGCCCCAGGTAGTCACCACGACAGGCAGTAGCAGCGCTTGTGGATCAGAGGGAAATATGCCACCATGCGACTTTGATACCAGGACGGTGGTGGATCCTGGTATTGGTTTACTCTTAGCTAGGCTTCCTGATGGAAACGCCGGAATTCTTCTCAGCTTGGGAGACCCTGCGGGGGTACGAATCCTCCCGCTGTACATCGCAGGTCGACAGCTAAGAACACCACCCAGCCATGTTGAGGCGTTAAACCGTTGAGAGGATCTGGGAGGATAGCTACACTAGCTCGATACATCGGTAGGCCACCACGAGTCATTGTAAAGGCCTGATATGCATTCATTCGCTTCTAACGATGATTAATGAAGTCGAATGCATCGCGCATCCCTTAGGGATTGATCAACGCCGAGAGATCTATACTTTTCCTTTTATAGTACAGCATAGGGTACCAGTTATACTAAAGATTAGTACTGTTTGGTATCCGCATTTTTTTCCTATGAGTGAAGCCATTTATCAATATACGAGAGAAGGATTCATGGTTTTTCAGCAAGTAGTCATTCTTCTGTTGTTATTATTTGCTCTCTTACTCAATTCCGTGGTCATTTTTACTCAACAAGTAGTAGTTTTTCAGATGGGATCCAAGTGAGGTAGCAGAAATCGAAAAGGCTATGGTGGAATGTTTCGGTTTTAATGTTTAAGAATGTTCTTTTTCTCGAATTAATTTTATAAATGTGGTCCAGCATATTCCATTTAGTCCTTAGGAGATCGTGTTTGATGACTTCTGAGATTTATTTGAGGCTTTTTTTTTTCTTTTTCTCATGATCCTTGTGTTGTATATATCAGTACTTAAGTAATTCTGTTTCAGCGTCTTTTTTTTTCACTCCTAGTATATGCCGATTACGACCAGGAGACGTCGTTTCTTATTTCGTTTTTCTTTTTTTGCTCTCCTAATGTCTTTCGCCAATCCAATCACTTCTGACTGTTTGAGCTTAATCTTATGTCGTTAATGTCGAATCCACCAGTTGCTTGGATACAGAAGTAACGGGACCAGTTTATTCATGCTTGACAGCATCTTTGCTTATTTGGGTTGTATTTTCTTTCGTAATGTTTGCTATTTAGCAAAAATAGACATCTTTTATTTTTCGGCTTACTCTGTCAATTGTTTTACGGATGTATGGCATAATCTCCCGAATTTTTTTCACTAGAGTAATTGAAGGGTTGGCCACTTCACGGACTTATAGAAGAGACTGTCTCTCAGTCACCTCATATTCAAGGTTTTGAAAATGGAGATAGAGTGTGTAATACCACCTTTTCTTATTGGACGATATCCCGCTTGTTCAACTGCTTCCTTATCTACAGCTTTAAAAGAAGGATCACGACTCGTTGTCTCCAGAAAGTCGGAGTTTCACCAAGGTCAAATAAAAGGCCTTCTATTTTGTTAAAGAAGATTCGTTGATTACAATGGTTTTTATTCCAGTTAAACGATTTTTAGTACGAGTTGACATATGTGTGCGTCTAGATTTGAAGACGACCATTATTTTCGTACCAGATACATTCAAGGGACTTTAAGAATTATGTGTTAAAAACATAGCGTTACACTAGGAGAGATGTGATGATCATCACGTTTGCTAAGGAAACGGTGCCTGCTGACCGGATTCTTTGCGCGCCCGAGACGAACTGTATTGAATGAGCTCTGGATTGAGCTCGATATCGTTGATTTAACAGGATTTTGGAATCATAAATTCGGTCCAATTTCATGGTTCACCAAACCTTTCAACTCTTAAAAGAGGGCAAAGTGTTACGGACTTGTCTGGGAGGATAGCACCACTGAGTTGATACATCGGCATCGGAAGGTCATCGTGAGTAATTATCACTGCTAACGATTCTTAGTGAAGGTGAAGATGCATCGATGCATCCGTTAAGAATTGCTCACCGGTGAAAGCTTTAATCTTAACGCTTTCATCTTTACAGATTCAAGCCTGTGGTTAGGTTAGCGTTACGCTATCCGTAGCTCTGCCCTTTTCAAAGTCACGTGCTTGTGCATGGAATTCCTGTCGAGGATCCCTCCCGTCATTTTTCCGGTTCCGTTGCTCTGCGTCGCACTGCTGCACACGCATTTTCCTTGTCTTGTAGACATTCTTGTCTCATTTCTGTCCGTACCTCTTCTTAGTGTTGTTTGTTCTTCACTAAGTCCACACAACATCCTGCTCATCTTTCTCTAAGCCAGCCGACAATCGATATCGAATTTTTAATTTCGTCACTATTTTTCAATTCATTGGTTTGTGTTGATTTTAAGAAATTGATGGAGGTGATACTGTAGAGCACCACATAATCTTATCATAGACCACCGTCTTATCTCCTGTTTAATCCTTGTTGCTGAATAAGAAGTGCTATTTAAAGAGTTATTCGATTCCCTTCCTATGAATCATCTATTTAATTTGTCTAGAAAGTTGTTGAGGTCAAATAAACGGGATGAACACTTTGAATTAATGTATTAATTTGATTTATATAGTCAGTCATCTAACATTGAGTGGGCAGACCCAAGCCTTCCCTCCTTCCCTGGAATCCTGGAACAACTCTGCTAGGACGTTTCCAGGTTTCCATCATAGGTGGGAGCATTTCCAAGCAGGTCTGTTATCAATTTTCCAACGCAGAAGAGTTATTGGGGATTTACTGACCAATGGTGGGCTTGAAGCAGCCATCATACGTGTATTGGATGAGTGCTAATCACTGTGCGCTTCGTTGCTTTTTGATGAGCTTACACAGATAATACCCTGCCACTGAAAAAGGGTAGGGAGTAAATAAAGAAGTCACAAAATTAACGGGCGATCAGTGATTTATGACATAGTTTGAGCTTAACTGGGTTCAATGATGATTAGGGCTCCCCAGCTCAATCCCGTTAACGGGTGATTGGTGATAGCACTTAAGTCAATAACACGGCTGAGAGAAAGTAGAGACAAAGGACTCGCGTGGTGTAGTGGTGAAGGCGTTAGCCCACGGAAAGGATAATAGCTAATTTGGTCCCTACCGTAGACACTCACTAGCGGTCCGGGGTTTTGCAAATATTTCAGCATAATTATGGTTATATAGACGCGTGCATGGCGCAGTGGTCGGAAGCGCCCAGCAACACACGTGGAGTCGATCCTCGCACCCATGGCCCACCAAGCTTCCATCCCTCGGGGTCGGCAAATTGGTACCAGACCTGTCTGCTAGGATAGCAGTACTGGCTGGATATATCGGTAGACTACTGCGAATCATTGTAAAGGCCAGATATGCATTCAGTCACCTCCAACGATGCTTAATGAAGTCGAATGCATGGCGGATCCCTTGGGGATTGATCAACGCCGAGAGCTTTATTCTTTTATTTATAGTTATATCTCACATAATTCCCTGCTACTGAAAAAGAGTAGGCAGTAAATAAAAAAGTGATGAGACTGTCAACAAACCATTTAAATATTCACTCGTTTGAGTTTTCATCCGCTCATTTTTTACGGAAAATCGCACAGGCTTAAGTACGTCTACTTGTTCGGGTGACTTTTTTTCCATGTTGTTCCGAAAAGCCTTGTACCAGGGCGTACTGAGGTTGTCTCCACATCCAGTGGATGGATTAAACGGAGGAGTACCACATTGCCACTAGATTTCTTCCGGAACGGCGGCGGTTCCTCTGACATAGCTTTACTTCTAGTTAGGCTTCCAAATTACAATGTTGATTTCAATCTAATCAACTGTCCTTTGTTTTTGCTCGTAATTCGTTGTTTTTTTTCTTTTTTGTGTAGTTACTAATCTCAAAATAAACTGCTTGAAAATCCTTCGGAAAACATTCTTTTTCTCTAATTACCGCTTTCTAATGTTAATTTTCAGATTTTGATGAATACTTGAGTTTATTGTATAGTACGGTTATGTTTCTTATGACTATTCTACTTAACAAGAACCTGGCATCGGCGTTAGTGGTCTAACAGGTGATCGTGGATCGGAGATTCCTTGATGTAGAGCTCCCACTCATCAAGATGGTCAGCCAAGCTAAGGACTTAGACGTTTCTATCCAGAAAGCCCAGCGAAGAGAGCCATAGTCCGTGGAACCTCCCGTGGTTGTTTTCTCGTCGAAAAGAACGAAAAAATGACATTCAATCAGAAATTTGATGCTATACCATTCCTACGAGCGGGCGGCTCCTATAAATCAGCTGTGCTGGGTGACGGCGAAAGCTAGAATCTTAAATAGTGTCGGTTCGAGATATTCTGCGATTGACCGTTCATAGGTGACACAGCGGTGAGACAAAATTTCCCGCGCTGTGATATTCCTTCTTTTTCAGCTAGATAATGGTGGATTGTCAAGTATTACGATGAATAACAAGGTAACAAAAACTTTCGTCTGAACAGAAAAACAATTTCACCATGTACACGATTTCACAGACATGTGTCACTCAGGCACCAAGGAATATATGACGGTTGTTCATGTACTACCCATCCAAGATATTTTACTTCCTTAATGATCATCTATCCTCTAGAAGCGGTAATTATTGGTTGGAATATAAGGATAAAGGATAGAGCGCCCGGCATCGACCACACCTTGAAAAAGGTGCCGTGCATTCGACTCCATTCGTAGTATCGTTAAATTGACTGAATGACGTTTATTCTACGCAGTGTCTTCCTGAGGCCTACTAATGAGTAAATTCAGCATTGTTACCTTCCAAGAGAAGTCCAGCGTTAATTTTCCGATCTCGAAGAGATAGCGGACATGGTTCAAATGGTATGCGAGATCGAACCAACGATTATGTACGTGTTGCAGCACACCTCTGACCACTGCATAATATGCGATCCTTTAGAGGCACAACAAAAGGAATCTTTAAGTCACTTTTTAATATGTCGAGTTCCTGTTGTTTTGGTTCAGTCGCACCACCTGTCACCTGTCGTCCTGCTGGTCGGCGAATGACTCGAGCAGGCGCCAGTAAATTTTCCATTTTTCCCCTGTCGCGTGCAGGAGTAGCCCCAGTGGGTTCTGCTCGCTGTAGGGACTCATTGAGCATTATACTTTCCAGGGTTTTCGTGAAAAACTCTGACCATCTTGTAGATGGTCTTCTTGCCGTATCTTTGGCATCTCGAGGAATCTAGTCACTGACGGCTCTTGTCCATTGGTTGTCGTTCATACGCATAGCATGTTGTTCATACGCAAAAGTAGTATTGGTTATCATCAACAAATGAAATCATCGTGAATGAACAATTTATCAACGGCTGTTCAGTATAAAAAGGCAGTGCCGACTGAGTTACGTCTCTCATGGGGGTATTCTATTCTATTCGATTCGGCTCTAATCGATTCGACTCTACTGGATACCCTCTCAAAGACCATCGAATCGTCGAAAACATCAACTGTGCTGGTTATACGAACGCACGAATAGAAGCAACGCAGCTTTGAGGATGACAGTACATGGAAACATCGTTAACCAGAGTACAGAGTTTCGTTATCGTGCTGTGATTTTTGCGAATAAAGTACTAATACATTGGTTGTCCTGAGAGTAACTGTCAAAACATGGAAGTAACTTAAAGCGTTTTACAAATTGGCCTGAGGTCTGAGTTTTTCAAATATCTCAGTATTTTTCCAACACCGACTTTCTATTAACCTTGGCATTGATTGGTAACTCAATGCTTTTCTACGATGTGCAAACACGAGTGTGGCGCAGTGGTTAGAGGCTCGCTGCAACACACACGTGGAATCGATCCACGCACCGACGGCCCGCCAGGCCTTTCCCTTCGGGTTCAGCGGATTGGTACCAAACTTCTCTGGGAGGATAGCAGCACTAGCTCGATACGTCGGTAGGCCACCGCGAGTCTTTGTGAAGGACAGATATGTATTCAGTCACCTCCAAACGGTGCTTGATGAAGTCGAATGCAAGGAGCGTCCCTCAGGGATTGATCAACGCCGAGAGCTTTATCCTTTTATTTTTTATTAAGCGAATACGGGGGTTGGTATCATAGAATTTATTAGTATACAATAGTTGGCGTTTGGCCGTTTCGCTTTCTTCGGAGCCTGGAAGCGTTAAAGCGCCGTGCAATCTATTCAGCCAAATGCTTTCATAACCTTAGCAGATAAGACTTGACACATAAATTTGCATTTGCATAATAAACAACTTTATCTCAGCATCGTTGTGGTAGTAGATATGATGTTATGCATAGTTTTACTAATTCTTTCCGATTTCTAGGCAGTTTTTAATGTCTTTCCGTCAATAGTGATAACTAACGGTTTACAGCATCATTGTGGCTGAGAGATGTTCCTAGGTGTCGGGCTCCGATGTGGAGCGGAGGCATTGATCCCCCCACCAGGGTCTCCCAAGCTGAGAAGGAGTCCGGAGTTTCCATTAGGAAGCCTAGCTAGGCGTAAACCATTACCATGATCCGCCACCGCCACGGGATCAAACTACAAGCATGGTGGCAAGTCTCCCTCTGATCCACAAGGGCGACGACAGCCTGTGGTGGCGACGACCTCGGGCAGACTTTGGCTAGGCTGACCTTGGGACTCCAGGGAACCACAATAGCTAAACCAGCAAAACTCCAAAAAATGGATATTGTGGTGGGGGCCCGCACAACCAGTGAGGACGAGCCATCCAAATATCCAAGTAAAAAACAAGGAAATAAGTGCAAATGAGATCCCAGTAGGTAGGAAAGAATGATTCTTTATGATTCTGTTTTTGCGTTACTTCATTTCATTTCTAGGTCATTTCTCTGCTTGTATCCTATTTAATCAATCGTTGTTCATTTCTTTCCTTATCATCCAGTCGTTCTTTTCATATATTTTCTCTGGATATTAATGTAAGGTTAGTCTTCCACCATTTAAGGTAAGAGATCCTCCTAAGATGAACAGCTCTTCGCCTCGACCACCACCACGCAGCTACAGTAATCTGAATGTGGACTGTAGTGACCATCTATTTCGACCAGTTCAACAATGTAGCCCACTAACAAAGGTATTTTCTACACGAAGCTTGGAAGGCTTGGATAATATTAAGAATTCTGGGGGGTGGAGGGTTGTTGTTATTTTT
Source organism: Angiostrongylus vasorum (assembly GCA_018806985.1). Classification (NCBI taxonomy): domain Eukaryota; kingdom Metazoa; phylum Nematoda; class Chromadorea; order Rhabditida; family Metastrongylidae; genus Angiostrongylus; species Angiostrongylus vasorum. The sequence goes on from JADANN010000288.1 coordinate 132,486, forward strand.
TTAAAATGGAGCTTATCTCGATTTTTCTTTTGGACGTGTTTATTTAATTCATAGTTCATGATTCGTCGTTAGATACCTATTAGTGACAAGATAGTATTCATGTGCACTCATCCATTTGAAAGGTTCACCGAAACTGGCAAG